>UZAE01000386.1:0-24582 GCA_900617975.1 Rodentolepis nana | reverse complement strand
TGGCAGTATTTATTTTATACAAAATGAAACTGAAGAGAGGGAGGGGGGAGGTTGAGGGAGCGAAAACAATATTTTAAGGCAAACTTGGGCGGACAAAGTCTGTAAAAGGATAAAAGAAGCTCAACTTGTTAATTCTCGGGGATTTGGCGGCTGAAAGACAAAAGAAAGGGAGAAGAGGCATCAAAGTAAATCATCTTCCCTCCGCTTGAGAGGCACCTGCAAGTTCCTTCTTTCGTACAAACTAAAAAGAGAAAGAGAGATAGGTCGATTAGTAAAATGAAAGATATTAGGAGTTATCATTTCAACAGCTGAGCATATGTTTAAAAATCGAGGGCATGCGATAAGAATTACCTCCACGTGGTGCACCCTGGGCAACGTATATTCATACGGCAAAAAAGTCTATTAACCGGCAGTTGACTTCTGACTTTAGGCTAGTATTACTCCGCTGTATGTCATAGCCGACCACTTCCACAGTACTCACCTTAACCTACTCTCCATCATTGCGTCTGTCTCTTTTACATCTTCGGTCCCCCTTTTGAATTTTTCTCACTTTGATGTTTTTCCCCACTGTGAAGTTCGAAGTCAGCTAATGGCTAATGATAACTATCAAAACGCCTGCCATTTGAAATAAATAAATGTTTTAAAATCGAAATATTCTCGAATCTACCCTCCTTTAATTAAATATCTCAACAATACTAACGGGCGTTAACAAGTGAAGGGATGCAAACCAATCTGTGTTTAGAGAAAATGATTGAAAAGTAGATTAGCACGAGGAACACCAAAGTTTTAAATACTACGCTGTCGATAAACTACAATTTAGTAAATTAATCTCTCAAATGCAAAGAAATTGAAGCATCGATACAAATATCGCCAAGGCCAATCACGCAGAGTTTAGAGCTACAAGCCACAATCACAAATAACCATCGGTAAATGCTTATTTTGCACTTTAAAATTTGAATTTAAGGCATACATGTATTTTCCACGTGAATCATTTGCACAAAAATATAAAAAAAACAATTGGAAAGTAAATAAAATAGAAAGTTAATTCCAGCACCACCCATAAATAAGACCGAATCGCTTTATTCGCTTCGACAGTTCCTAAGCGTTTAATTAGTAGATTGAAAAAACCCTCGACCTTTCTTTTAATCTCATCAATACTGCAATAAAGAAAGGACTTATTGTAGTTAGCAAGGAGTACACCCTTGCTACCATTGCCATTGGAGTGGAATGACCTGTCACTAAATTTAAATAACTCGTTAGTAAGCTCTGGAAAATCGGAGGTGGGGTGAGAATTTCCTAATTAGCACGAAGCCTTACTGGTTTTGATAGATATTTGATCGTTCAATGGCACTAGGATGGAACTTCCAATGCATCACTTTAACCACTTCTGTATTGGCGCGTCAACAGACCAATACTTGAAAGAGAGAAGTTATCGGCAGTGATGGGCTCGTTCTTTAGTCAACGTGCGACAACAGAGGGGGGGGGGGAAGTGGCTAAATTAATTAACGAATCGTGAAGACAATGCATTCCAACTTTTCTTCACTCACTTGCTCCGAGTCCATCGTAATGTAAAAACGAGCAAACTTATGAATATCAGCAGCAAGGTGAATACGCTTTACAATAACTCATAATTGTGCGTAGCTACTTCAACGTCAGATTTTGAGTAACTACAATGAATGACAGACTGGATGCCATTTATTACTAAATACGCAAGCGTGCAATTAAAAAAAGGAATTCAAGCTATTTTACCAAGTGTGCGATTAGAGATGTTGGATATACATTAGATCAAGGCGGAATAAATAACACCACTGTAAAGTTAGCGGTAGTATTCTAACAGAAAGTCTAGGCCTCACAAACATACCCCCCCCCCCCCCCACCACTTGACTTAATAAAGGTTTCGCATTTTAGAGGAAATGATTTTTCTCAATAAGAACAATGGTATCTAGAGGTATTGCGTACTCACACCAACCTAATCAAGTAACACGTTAGGGAAACAAATTGAAAGGTTCCATTTCGACCTCGAAAGCAAAGAATTCTACCCATCAGGAGAAAGTAAACAGCGTATGGTTTGAGAAATTTGAGTTTTCTGATTAAGTGGGCGTAAGATTATGACTTTCAAGAGCAAACCAAACGCATTCGTTTGCAGTTCACATGCTTGCGTGATTCCACCACTGCCACCAAAAATGAAGTTTTTTTCCACAATGACTAACCTGATTTATAGCTAGGTTGTACATAGCCTAAATGAACTCAATCGAAGTGTGCATTTCAATACTCATGTCTTACTTTACCCACCCACTTCATAGACTACATCACTACTATAGACCCACCCTCATTTTCAAATTGTACCGAATTTTAAAAAAAAACATTATAAAACTTACTCCTATTATAGTTCCGCCAGCAACAGATTCGTGACCAGCACGGAGAATAAATCGACCCAGAGGTTTGCACACATCAAATAGTTCCACGCAAACTGGAGTCTCCAGAGTCAGTTCAATTTCAGCTGTACAACGACCAGGAAGAACTCTGGAAAGGGGGGGGGATAAAATTGCATTAAATCAGACGTCTACTTTTCAAAAACACTGTGTTTGATTACTGAAGCCATTTCCCTTACCGTGGCTTGGTAAGCTCCTTCTTTTTAATCGTAGCGGAGAGAAGCTTGGTTATTCTCGCGGGAACATTCGAACAAAAATGATGAAAAATAACTGGCGATCCCAAGGTCAGTGGCACAGAGACGTCGAAAACGAGGACTTTGGCACGAATTCGTGTGGCGACAGGCGCTAGCCTAGAATCCACATCACAAATAACATCACCAGGCGTGGGTGCAAATGTTTTGTCAGCGTCGTTGAGCGTCAAGCCCACTTGATCACCGGCGAAAGCGTAGGTCTGCTGTTCCCTCAGAATACCCGACTCTACCTCCACTGCAGTACCCAGGGGGCGTATTGAACGAATGGTGGCCACTTTACCGGAGGGAAGACAGACTATTTTACTGGGTGGAAGATGATTACCTCCTGAAGAGATGGCGCCTGAGACAACGCGACCTGCAATGATTGGCGCAGCTGAGCCTACGGTCTTGAAGACATCGCTCACCAGGAATCGGAAGGGAGCATCTATTTGTCTGTCCACTTTCCCCAAACCATCTAAAAGAGGAGGCAAGGTGTGATTTAGTGATCTAGAAGATGTAAATACGGTTCAGGCCGAAAGACATTTAATACGTTTATTAAGTAAACAAGAGACATTGGAGTAAAAGATAAGAGTGAAAATCGTTCTTCTTTTATAAGAACCACCTAAGATGAGCCCTTTTGTTAAAAACTCCTTGCTCGTCACATCTACCTGATTCTTATTAGAGGGCAAAAGAACTCGAGGTGGTATGATCAACCACAGAGCTAAAAAACTGACCAGCCCAGGAGATCTAAATGGAAAGCACACAACCCCAAGCGCGAATGCGGAAGTAAATTCCAGAAATTAGAACAATATGACATTATATATGCAAGCTATTCACTTCATAAAAATAGGGAGAGGTCAAATAAGACCCGTGACGCTTTGGCTTCGGCACTTGGTTCCTATTTTCCGCCCTCCACTGTTTCACATCTAATTGGTCTGTTGCGGTTTGCCTTATTTTGATGATTTTCTAAGATTACAAGTTGAATGAGCTCATTTAGGCACTACCAATGGGAAACACAGCAAATGACAGTAATAGAACGGTGGGAGACACCTATACGACTAAGAAATAAATCGTGATTGATATTAAAATTTGAGTGTTAATAAGGACGAAGGCACTATACACGGCAGGAAAGTGCACATCATGGCTTGAATGACCCACAGGAGAACTTTATTCGCCTAATCTAGGGCTTAAACAAACAGTTTGAAGCAGACGCATTGAGGGACGGTGTGAGCCATCATAATGAACTAGATAATACCACCAATCGGGTGGCAAAAAATCTTTTTGTAGATCCAAACAATTCAGAGAAGACAGACGTAGAAAAGCAACAAAAATAAGCTAAAAAAACAAGACTGATTACCTATGATGTCGAGCAAAGTTGGTCCATTGTACCATGGAGCAATTTTATTCATGTCTCTGGTATCAGTAGGATTAGCCTCTGGAACTATATTAATTCCTTGAAGACCAGACACCGGGCAAAAGATATTGTCTGTCTGATTGATGGATTTGAGTATGGCCGTCATGGATTGGCGAATTTCTTCAAAACGCGCCTGTGACCAATCGACAGTGTCCATCTTATTTACCGCGACGATGATACGCGAAATGCCAAGGAGACGCATTAAACGCGCGTGCTCTTGAGTTTGACCCCCGGCCTTGTCTAAACCTGTTTCATATTCCCCGTGGGTTGCGTTGACAACTAGGATTGCTACGTCTGCACAGGCTGCTCCACCGATTACTTGGGGTATGAAGTCTCGATGACCCGGAGCATCAAGTAGAATGACCTGAATGATTAGAAAAAAAGCTTAAAAAGCAATTTTACCAATGAGGTGATAAGAAGATGATTATCTATCAGTGTACGAATGCACGCTGGTAAAAGAAAGTCATCAAATACAAAAGATTTCACATTACCATAGATGAGAAAGAATGCAAGCCCTAAAGTAAGATACTGTAAAGGTCATAATGTGTGAAGCCAAAGAGCGACTCACAAGACTGAGAACTATTTTAAGCTGACTACGGCAATGAAAGTAAAAGAAAAGTTAACGGAGAACTTCGAGGTGTAATAAAGACGTTTAATCAAATAATATTGGGAAATTCTAAAGATCATGGATCACTAAGGCAGTTTTCTCCGAACTCTAAACCTGGAACCACACTTGAGTTAATAGATACCAAGGTGAAGGAGGAAGCCCATATAGACATAGTCTTCAATTTGGGTGGACTGGCATGATTTAAGCAATCACCAAGGAAATTGAAGAGAAGTCAGCGAAAATAGAAGGTGGCAAGTACAAGCTATGACAGAAAAATGAAAGAAATGACTGCATTATTTATCGAATAAGCAAAGACAATAGTATCCGGTTTCCAGTCGCTTCAAGTACTATTAAAATGCTAAATTTGTATTCCCAGGCAGGAGCGCTGGTAACCGGAGTGAACTTAGTTCCAATGTACCGAAAATTCTTGTTTTGGCTTCCTTAAATCGTCAATAATGAGATTTTGCCTCAATCACACGATTACTCTGAACACACGAATGGGCATCACAGCTTCGATTAATGAAAGGGCACTAATAGTAAAACGCCAGGAGGGGGGGGGGGGGGGGGGGTGTGGGTCGATGCTTATCGGCACACCTACAGTGAGTTGAACCGCATTGGTTTAGTTTGGCTAATGGAGATGGCAATGGCTTAGAATTCTTGATTTCCTCTCTGAAATGACCCCCCCCCCCAGTTACCTTTCTCTACCCTTCAGTAAATAAAATATTGCAAATTGTTATCACTTCATAGAAAAAATGCTCAAGAAACGAGGATCAACGTACATAAGAAGATTAAATGGCTAAGTATAAAATAATTTGCCACGAATTAATAAAAAATGAGACCAAATTAGCGGATTAAGCAGACACGCCTACATACATCTCAGTAAGAGAAATGAAAGACGTTGCTACTAAAGAATGGGGTAGGGGTAGACTAAACAAGCAACGCCACCAGGTGAAATATCCAATCAAAACCCGCAGGAGTGAGAGGGAACACTGACCATTGCAACATGATGTTCGCTTTTTTGATTTTTATAAACATTAAATTTTTATTTTTCTATTGCGCCATCCTTCATGCTCATATAAACTTTACAAGATTTCTTCAATAAAAGCTGATTTATGCAAATATGTTTATAGGAAGTTGGAAGTTAGATAGGAGAAACTAAGCAGGCATCATAACTCACCCTCTTAGTTTTGGTCTCGAAAGCAGACTGGGCAATGTCCATTGTGATACCGCGCGATCGCTCTTCTGAGGTTTGATCGAGAATCCAGGCATAGGCAAAGGAGCTCCGACCCTGTTTCGTTGACTCCCATTTGTATTTTTCAAACTTTTTATCACTCACTAGACCCAACTGAAGAAGCACATTGCCCATCAACGTGCTCTTGCCAGCATCAACGTGACCTACAGAGAGAGAGGAAAAAGGAAGGCAATAAAAGCAGTTAGTAAAAAGACCGGCATAGTAGGAGTTTCTCATCAATGAGGTTCAAAGAAGCTACTTCTGACTGGGAATTCTAATGGAAATGCTATTCATATACCGGGGAGGAGAGGGGAGGGGGGGGGGTTAATCCATCCGTTATCCATATTTTAGCGATAGACTTAAGCACGGAAAACAATATATTGCATTATGGAATGAAGAAGGAAGGGTAGTTTACGTAGAGGTAGATAATGAAGTGGCAATGCCGGGCAAGTAGAGAAAATAAGTAAGCGAAGATAGGAACGCAAAGGCAGTACTATAGAACATTGGAAGGCTGAATAAGTGACGGACAAGACATCTCGATTTTGGTACGATTACCTCGGGAAATTAATAACTCAACAAGTATCGCGAACGAAGACTGTTCTGTGCCAAATGGAAGGCAATACTGACCGGCATCAAAAGCGCAAAGTCATGAATTACTCAATCACATGAAACAAAAAGACTAGCTACGAAGGGAACATATGCAAAGAAATTATATATTATTTTTTGCACAATAAACGATGTAGGTGCACGTCTGTTAAATAAAGCATTATGAAAATTCAAATTTCATGGGTGAGAAAATTTAGACCTGTTTGACAAGTTGGGTGGGCTGCGTGGTCGGCCACGGCACATCGATTTATATGATTAAATAGAAATATTTTTTTGAGTTGTGGAATTTACATTGGAATATAGCACTCCGATTGCTATAATAAAAACCACCTCATTTTAAGTCACAATTCGGGAAAGCATTGGACTCGCAATGTCGATTATGCACATTGATCAAGCCGTATTAAAACGAAAATGGAATATTTATGGGACACGTCAAATAAATTTGGCATATTCTTGTTCAAAGTGCCATTTCAACGGTTGAATAGATCATTGGGATTTAACAATTCCAAGCAGAGCAGTTCCAGAAACCGGGCGTTCATAAATGTCCCAATTGAGGATAAATCAATTCGGCCTCGTAAACTAACATGTCTGACAATCACATTTACTCCTGCATGAGTTGAGCTTCTAGCCCACAAAGGTAGACAAGATTGAAATTATAACTTCACCACTTGGTTGTAGTGATAACAAATAAAAACAAACTCTTTAATTTATAAAAGTAACTATTTGCAAATTCAAGTTTGAACACGTGCAATGTGCACCGGACTGCTATTAAAACGACGCACTATTTTGAACAGCTTCGCGGGATTTCAACCATAAAGCACAAAAATCTGCAGAATAATTGTTAGAAAAGTTCTCTAAATGGAGGGATCAGAGAACCAAAAATTTGCGTGCCCAACATATTATTGAAATAGCGTTAATAGTAAAAATGCAATAAGTAGAAATAACGTACCAACAACGACCAAATTAATTATTTCCTTTTCTTTACCAGAGGTCATTTTCTCCTCATAAGCTTTAAGCAAAGTTGACCGGTCGGGAGGTTTGGGAGGCGGCGTTGCTATTTTTGCATCATTTACAACCTTTGGCAATCGAATTCCGCGGATCGGTACACTCATCCCCTGAGTAACTTGGCGTACTAAGAGGAGGATAAAAAGAAAGTGAGACAAGAGGATACAAAACCGTTAAAGTTGGCACAACAATACGGAAAAAAAGTAAATTTCTATGATTACTGCAATAAAAACCATATACAGTCAAGTCTCAATTACGACCTTTCCACAATAAGAATAGGCGTAAGAGATCACCAGAATATTGAAGAAGGGCTAATAAAATCACAACTAATTGACGCTCATTTCGACACAGAACGACAAAATAGAGCTAGAATAAAGCATAACTACTTCTTACATTTCTTTCCATTTCCTAAATCTCGAAGAGATTCTATAAAGAAAAGTAAATTGGGCGATAAGTCCTTGACGAGAAAAATTCATAATGACCGAATAAAACTCGAATGATATTATGGGCTCACTAGGTTGTGCTTTTGAGGTCAAGCGAGGTTTCGGTAGAGGCGGTACGGATGGTTTGGATTGAGGAAGATTATCAAAGATAAGAGGCATTTCGGTGTCGAATTTAAATACAGTACAGTGCTGAGGAGGATTATGCAAAAAGACAAATGATGAAGGACGGTGTACGTGAACCAGGAGGGCATCAAATCGACTGCTATTTGATCGGCCAAGTGAACGACTTTGGTTAAAAAAAACGCCTAACTTAGAGGCAACCTTTAAAGGTTCAGAAATAGGCTGAACCTCAGTCCGATATTTTATCACATTAGCTAAAACATTTAGTTCTGGTCTAGTATTTGACTTAATGACTGAGGGTCTAGAATTTCGCTCAACGAGATCTGGTGATCCTGGGGCCTTGGATATGTTTAGCAAAACTCCTATATCCAATTCTTGCATTTCATCAAGATGAACAGCTGTGGTTTCATCTCCAAATGAAAATGCATAATCTTAATAATCTATCATAACTCGAAAGGGCATTTACCTGTGTTTTCTAAATTTAGATTGTCAAATTCACCAACAATATTTCCAGAATTATCGGTTTCATTTTGATTTCCTGAAGCATTAATCACTAGTAAAGGTTAGACAGAAGTGAAAATAAACAACAAACCATTCGTGTTAACTTCCGGGAAGTCAGATTCCGTAAAATCTAGAGGTTGTTTAACTGGAGGTATAAAAGGCTGAAAACTATGGTTGGCATCAGAGGACTGGTATATGTGTTCTATTTGAGAGTCAATAAAAAGATTAACACCTACGCGAAATAGGACTATCTTCCTCAACTGAACTTGGAATTATGCTATCATAATCGCAGTAATCATCCGAATACAGACGCTGCCCACGCCTATGACGGGACATGCCTCAATTGTGCTTCAGTGACCGCTCCCAATATTTAAGAATTTAAACAATTATGAGGTTACTATATAGATTGGTAAACGGAGACTGCAAATGGTAAGACAATTGCTTATTTAAATATTGAATACAAATATTAGTTAAATTATATTTAAGTTTAAAGGTGCAAATTCCTGGGTAGATTTTATTTTATCTGCGAAAGTACTGCCCATTAAGGCAATAATTAATGAAGTATTCGATTTCACGACTGCACTCACATACGGAAAAAATCCGATTATCGGAATTTGCCTCTGTTTACCTTACAGAATTGGTTATAAAAGCTGTATTTAATTAAAATGCCTATAAACAAAGTTTTATAATTTGACAAAGTTCTCTTCAGAAGCAAAGTCATACAATATCCTTCCAAATGAATATTTTATTTTGTTGGGAGTATTTACGAAACAGTTATGGAAATATACAAAGACCGTTAATTTGTGCAGGTTTAAGCCATTAGACTTATGACTGAAGATCACGTAACTGAATGTTAGAAAGGTACCATATTCTGAAAGTGCAATATATTCTTTGAAGCACAATCGATCAGATATAATTTTATGATGAGAAGAGCCATGCGATTACTAAAGTGGATGGATATCTTTGAGGCGCACGTAGTTGAGACTGCTATTGACGTTAAACCAACAAACCCCTCTAAAATTTATAAAAATTTGACAAGCTCATTGAGAGATAATAGTCAAAATGTTTTCAAAAGTCATTGCTACAGTTTGATGCGCCTGATTCTATGTAAATTTATTGTTATTATGCATGAAAAATTACAATAATTAACCTTGAAGATTTTCATATACTTGCCCCGTTGAATATAAATTTTGGGGCGTTTTACGTTTTCGCTATGCCGTGTGTTACTTTGGGTAATATTGATATTGATTTCCCGTATACTCCATATGAGTGTCAAAAGAATTATATGCAGGCAGTTATTGACGCATTGAACGAGGTAAATTGATTTTATTACGTCCAATTATTTAAATTATCTTACAAAAATTGTTGCAATTTTGAGCTTAATATTTTCCTTAGAAAAAGCATGCAATTTTGGAATCTCCTACTGGCACAGGAAAGACTCTCTGTCTTCTTTGCGCTTCACTTGGATGGTTGGAATATTTTCTTGCTCAACAACAATTGCGTCGAATCGACCAATCCTGGGAGAATTCTAAACCGGTTGATCAAGTGCTTTCAGTGGGTAAATTTGACGCACCTCTCATCATTTTCTCATCTCGAACTCACGCACAACTTAATCAAGCTGTACAGGCCTTTAAGGATACTGTTTATTCAAGGTATAATTCTATCTGTTTTCTCTTTAATGAGGTTTTTTAGTCATAAAATTGGTGTACTGGGTTCTCGTGATCAGCTTTGCCTGCTACCTGAAGTGGTTAGTTTAGAATCTAATTCCGCAAAAGTCTACCAGTGTCGACTTCGAGTTTCAACTCGTACATGCGAGTACTTTCGAAACTTTGATGGTTTGTCCGTGTCTTCTTTTTTACTTTCGTTTAGCTGGTCGTGATAAGCTCTTAGACTCCATGAGAACATCTAAAATTGCTGACATTGAAGATCTATGCAAATTTGGACGAGATAATAGGTAATTTTATTTTCGGAATTCTGTTTCCCTTAATTTACACATTCGCATCTTTTTATTTATATTGCCCCTAGAGCTTGCGCCTATTACCTTTCACGAGAGTTTAAATCAGACGCGGAAATATTATTTATGCCTTACAATTACCTTCTCGATGTTAAGGTATGCGAGTTTAACCTTCAAATGTTCTTCCCAATTCGTTCAGATTCGAAGTCTATATGGTATTGAATTAACCAACGCAATCGTGATTTTCGATGAGGCTCATAATATTGTGAGTGTTTAAAAGATCGTGATGTTTTTAGCTAATTTCACACAACTATTTTTCTATTCTGTATCAATTGATTACTACATGAGCTAGAGAGTGGAATTACTATTCTTTTATCAAATGCCAGGCTTTTTGATAGTTTTCATTAGACCTTTAGTCGACTTCGAGCTTCTGGAAAGAAACATCATAGTCACAAAATATCGAGAGGGGGAACAGATGAGTGATTCACAGATGTAAAAGAGATAGACACAAAGTTCGAGAAAATGGTAAATTGAGTATTGTGGAAGTGGTCGAATATGGCATACGGTCGGGTCATGGTAGTTTGAAGTCAGAAGTCAACTGTGTGTTTATTGATTTTATTACCATATGAGTTAGTCTCTCGTGTATTTCGGGGTTTTTCTTGTAGTCATATGGCTTTTTTCCCTTAGAAATACAAATAAGTAAGCATTATTGAGTGCTTCTAAATATTTCCAAGAGGCAGGTTACCCTAGTTTCATCTTCATTAGATTAGGTAACATGGACAATTTGGCATTCACTTTCAAAATCTTATTAGTAGGGACTGGGTAGCAATGATAATGCCAATAATAATTTCGTGCTCAAAAATTTTAGGAACAAGTATGCGAAGACGCCGCTTCGGCCACTCTCACTTCCACCTCCCTGGCTTCGGCAATTGAGGAATTGCGTGTAATGGGAGAGTACATTTTCAATCTTACTTCTGGCAATGAAGGTGGCTTGGATGCATTGGAAGGTGTTGACGGTTTTCCGGGGCAAACTTTTGCCGGTGGCATAAAAAATCAATTTGATCTTACTGAACCTTCTAACAATGCGGGTGATTTCTATTTTTATATTTGTAAAATAATTTGAGATCAACTGTCGAGTTATAGACTCTTTCCGTTTGAGTATACGTTGTCTAGGGTGCTCCACGGCAGAAACCCATAGATATTGGGAAGCCAGAAGGGAACTAATGAACTACTGTTAACTATCCAAAAGTCTATGTATATGTTGCTCCTCCTCCCTCCCTTGTGAAGGCCGAAGTCAACTAAGGGTCTAATGATAAATATCATAATTCCTGCCATTTGAAATGATAATATTGCGATAACCATTACATGCTATGCAGTTAAGGCATTGAGTTGCATTGTATGAAATGGAATTTCTTATAGAATACATATATAATGCCATAGATGTTATTGTGTACCTTATATTTGTCTGTTAGAAATGCCATTGGAGATCACCCTTTGATGGCCCATAGTGGCATACTTGTATAATTTCCGATTGTCAACTGGGTCAATTTCAAAATGCACTTACATTAAGGAACATGTTGGGAAAACTTCCCTCTTATTTACCCAGTAATTTTGTTATAGACCTTGCAGGAGTCTTTAGCAATGCTTGCAACATTTTTTCGAGGCTTGTGAATACTGTAGCGGTTCTTTCTAAGTAGTAAAAAAACAGCTTAACACGATACTATTCTAATGTCATCAGATCAAGGTCATTGGGGTTTCTTTCATGCAGCAATTTTTGTTTTGAATGGACGTAAATACTGCGAGGAGGTGGGTGGGGTGGGGGGGGGGTTAGAATAGGATCTATTCGCCTATCCATCGAAGAATCTTTTTTATCTTTGTGAAGACTGCTTTATTTGTAGCTGTGTATGAGAGGACTTAAATAAATTGTTAACATTTGTTGTCATTACATTTGTAGCTCAATCTATTGGTCTGTCTAGCCTCCTCACGCTGAAGGGACAATTACTTGAGTTGGAACGACTTCTTGATGGACTTGGTGAAGCAGCTTCTGATGCTGGTACAATTAAACCTGGAGAGTAAGTTATCGACAACTATCTTTTGAAAGCTAGCTCTTGTCACTTCCACGTGACCTTCGTGGATTTTACCTTCCTTCCGAATTGGAGATTGAGACAATCGGGTGATTGTTGCTTGATGATGAGAGGTGGAGAATAATAAATTTGATCAATTACCTCTGTATTTGTCAAAGAAATAGTTTGAGATCAGGGATAAATGTTAATGCACCTTTGGGAGCACACTAGTAAATCACCGAATTGAGACTCAGACACTCTCCGCGCTTGTCTTTGCTGTCATCGACTCAGATATGTCGGCTGCAAATTAGGAGTAGTGTGCACTCGGATCCTATATGTCCGGCTCTGCATTTCGGCATCCGCGAAATTACATATTTTTCCTTTGATCTTCCTGATTTTCCACTTCTCTATTCAACGCTTTATTAGAAAACAAAAAGCATGGCATTTTTCTTCACCATCTTACATATGCGGTTTTTATCTTCAAAGGTATATTTTCGAGTTTCTCGGCCAAGCTGGAATCACACCTGGAAATCAGGCTCAAACACAAGAACTTATTGATCAAGTCATTGCAGCGTCAATATCTATGGATAGTAGGTTTATAATTTGCTAGGTCCAATCTTATTCCTTTTCTAATCATTCTATTTTTCCCCAGTTGCCAAATTTCGGAGAGGTCGGGGATTATCACATGTGGCTGAATTCCTACAGGTATGTAGAATTTGAAATAAAATGGCACGTTTTGAAAAAAATACGGCTCACTGTGTTGTCTCAAAGTTAAATTAAGTGGTTAACTTGAAGCTCCTCTACATATTTATCGGTTTGCTATTTTGCTCTCAAACAGCACAAACAGGGTTAGGTCATGAAGGTTATTCAGCTCGACTTAAGTTCATTGCAATCAACAAACACGCCATTTCAGTCTGCTTTTAAAGGGAGTTTGGGTTGGTAAATTTTGAATCTCTAACCTATAGGTAAAAGTTTTCTTTTTCTCTCATTAAACTTGGGAGGGGGTGGAACTTGCATTTTGATTTAATTGTATATCGAGTTTTTGGGGTGCTCATAAGTAGTATAATCTTAGTATGTCCGAAGCACGCAATTTGAGATACACTTACGCATAGGCAAAAACTTTATATTAGCATTACTGGAGTCGAAATTTTATTAAGCCTCATAAGTTAATGGGTAATTCACCATTTGACCAGCACACTAGTCCCACACAAAGAGCTTTTGTGGGGAAATTGAAGATTGTGGTAATCAATGCTGGTCGGTGACTTCTAGAAAGTCTTTTCGGATAAAACCACCGGCAATTCTCTCTCCCTCCTCTCCCGCCAACGCTCGGCGAGTTGTTTCCGAGTGCATATAAAAGTGGAGCTACCCATGGCCCAACTCTTTCGGGAGACTGCGGCGGCAACGACGGGAGACGTTTGGGGCAATAATCCTATTCGGATTGGGGAAGAAGAAGGAGGAGGCTCCACCAAACTCACTAAAAACGTCTGTCTCAGCTACTGGTGTCTCACTCCGGGAAAGTGAGTTCTTTTTATCATAATCTAGTTGTGTAAATCCATTCCCTACACACGAGTAAACGCATGGTTTTTAGTTGACCATTTAGGTGAATATCAATTTTTCGGTCTAAGTTTACTTTTTCTTCATTCAATTAGGCGAAGCTGGAGCTCTCGCAAAGCTTTATTTGGAAGCGTTTGAAGCCGAAGAAAAATGCTTTGGTTTATGTAAAGGTTTAAGGAAGGAGGTTGGAGAGGATTAGTTTTTAAGAGTAGAAAGGAAAATTGACTTTGCTAAAATGACTTTGCGTAATGAGTTTTTTTTTACTTTAATGGGACGTTTACATTTCAATCCAATTGCTTTGTCCCACTGTGTTATAATTTGATATCCCAAAGTTCAAATCCCAGATTCTGTTAACTCTTCTTGTCAACAGGCCTTTTTAATCAGAATATTGAACCGAAAACCTATTTAGCATCTGTTTGATATATTGTCTCAGCCAATTTAAAGTCAATCACTCCTGGTAATTTGGGTTCAATAATTGTTACATCGATCAATATCGCACCTTCTTAGTGTAGACTTGTGCACAGATTTACCATTCATCTTTGTATCTACTCAAAATGGTTTCTGATGGTAACTTTTACTTTGTGAAAAATTTCATTCGTTTGTCCTTGCCTGCCAAATCTTGCTAATTTTGCAGACAGTTTTAATCGATAGTACATTAGTTACTATGGGTCTGTGATTATTGGATTTTCAATCCTCTTTTAGCAAATGCCATTTCCATCGTAATTTTTTAAGTATAGTCTTAAGCTATTGAAGAAAACCGGTTCACCTCAATCAATCGTTGAAATGGGAAATTTGTGTTAACTAAGCTAACGATCTGACTAAACTTTACAACTTACCCTTATTGTCTTCTAGAGCGATGCACGAATTGCTGTCACTGAACGTTCGCAACATTATTCTCACCAGTGGTACCCTCTACCCTATATCATCTCTTCAAGCCGAATTAGATTTGTAAGTCCAAGTTTTTATTCCATTTTACTCTAACTTAACCTACTCTATTTCCCCTATTTTCAGACATTCAGCAATTGTGCTCCAAAATCCTCACGTCATTAACCACGATCAAATTCAACTTTGCGTGCTTCCAAAAGCGCCCGATAGTGGAATGTTGAATTCAAGTTATGAATATCGTGGAAACGCCTCATATCACAAGTCGCTGGGACTCACTTTGGGTATGAGTGCTTTGTCGTGTATTTCGGTGTTGCCATTCACCCTCTCTATTTTTTTTGTTTAATATGCTATCTTAGTGAATCTCTTCCGTATTGTCCCGGGTGGTGTTCTCATTTTCTTTCCGTCCTACGCTCTCATGAAGAGTTGCATTCAATCCTGGCAGGTGAGGGAATTTTTGAAGAGATTTCTCTCCAGTGTAGTTGTTATTGACTCAAGGAGTTTGAGGTTTTCTTGAACACTTTTTTTGGTAGAATTGTGATATCTATGGAAGACTGGTGGATGCCAAGAAGACATTCATTGAACCTCGTGATAAGAATCAATTTCAACAGGTTAGCTCATCCCTATCTTCCCTCTTGAAAAGATAACTTCCGTTTCTAATTATTCAAAAATTGGCTCTTATTGGCAGGTCGCGTTGTTAATTGAATTTATTAAATTAAGAGATTATTATTATTATTATCTGTATTAAAATGTCTTGGTAAGGTAGGATCATGTTCCAGTACCTACTATATGAGTGAAACATGGGCAGACACGATTGCTAAGAATTTATCCCTAAAACACATTCCCAACTTAGTTCATTATTGCACATGGTATCTTGTATAATTAAGGAACTTTATATCCCATTGAACCCACTATTAGTTGCCTCATGTTCAAATGTGTCAAAGCCTGGCAAAATTGAGCATAATTATATAACCTAAATGTGTACTAGAGTGCTTAACTAATGAGCTTGGTCCTCATTTGAATGTACTCGAGTTCTATTGATTACGCTTGTAGTGGTTGTGGAACGAAGAAAGGCAAAGAGCGTGCATTGAAATAGCTCAATTATTTGGTTAGATTGGTAATTTGAAGGTCTTATCGAAGAGTCACAGCAGATAAGCTTTTGAAGTGGAATATATCATTTGAAAGCTGCGGTTAAACTTGATGGCTTCGTAATACGCTCTTGCTTCGTTCTAGTTCGTAGTTTATCCACAATTGGAACTTGTCTTATAATGAAATGCTAACGAAAATTACTCAACTTTACAGGATCCTAGCTATATCTCTGGATTGAGTAATCCATTTCCCGCGGGTGACCTCTAAACTTCCTTACATTCTTACCAGTTTATGGACAAACTCTAATACTGATATAGTGATAGGCAGTCTGAACAAAACTGCCATTGTTCCGGTGCTGAATGAATCCTTCATCATCACTCTTATGAAGGGACTTTATTTCATAAATTTATCTATTTAATTTTATAAACAAAACGGAGTGTCGTTCGTGATCTACATCATTTTCGTTATACATTCTTTTGGAAAGAAAGTATCCGTGATCTTGACTACATGGTCAAGTTTTTTGCCTTGTATATCAGTATAGTTTTATTTAACTAATTTTAAAATGATTTTTGAGTTCTCTAAATTATCCTTATTTCTTGATAGATAACCACAGGTTATGTGGAAGCCGCCAGCAGTGGAGGCGGTTCGGCCCTCTTTGCGGTAATGCGTGGCAAGGTCAGCGAAGGTCTCGATCTCACTGATCACACATCTCGCGCCGTTTTCATTGTTGGCATCGCTTACCCTCCTCGTGAAGATCCACGCATCAAAATTAAAATGGCTTTTCTTGATGAGCAACGTTTTAAACAACAACAACAGGAGCAAACTTCTGTTGGGAAGAAAGTCGAAATGCCCACTGGACGACAGTGGTACAAGTTACAAGCTTGGCGGGCTGTTAATCAGGCCGTTGGTAGGTGAGTGCTATTTTCAATTAACTACTACTTATAATTAGTCAGTAAGTAGTATTTTCTAATCTCATTTAATAGAGTGATTCGTCACATTCGGGACTACGGTATGATTTTCCTCTGTGATGAGCGATTTGCATCACAAGAAGCTAAATCACATCTTCCAGCGTGGATGCAATCCAATATCCGCGTCTTTGACTCCTTTGGTCCTGTTGTTAAAGTGACCACGGAATTCTATCGTAATGCTGAAGCAAAGGTAACGAATATATTACGATGATGAACTCCTTGTGAAACGCTTTATCACTTCGTTTTTTTGATTTCAGTATCCAGCAGTTATCAAAGGTAGTTCGAGACCTCCACCAAGGCGATTAGCAACAGTACATCGTGCCTCCCTTCTCACTAGTAGATTTCTAGAAGATGGTCGAATTACATTTCCTAGCGCTGCAGATCATGTGAGCTTCTGAATTCCGATAAATTAATTTACTCCTCTGTAGGTTAAGACGTATGCAGGAAGCTTGGCTTCGCAGCCAGAAAGTGGTGATTTCCTTACGGAATACTATTCTCAGAATGATACTCAGGAGGTATCAACAGAGGAGGAGTCTAAGAAAAGCGAGGCCTCGTCTTCTAGCTCATTACTGGATCGAGTCTATAAAAGTGGCAACAGTAGCAGTCAACAGGTATTTTCTACTAATTTTATAAAAGGGACTTATTGTAAAATGAGTCCCTAGTTTCATTTCCAATAGGCGTTCAGAACGAACAAACTTGCTGATTTTCATTTTAGTACAATTATCGCTACTACTGGCCTAAATGTGTCTATTGTTATACAATTTCAGAATGTGGTTAACTTGCTCTAGGTAGTTACCATGGTTTTCAAATTATTTGTTTATTTCAAATGGCAGGCGTTTTGATAATTATCATTAGCTCTTTAGTTGACTTCAGGCTTTACAGAGGGAAAGGAACCTCAAAGTGAAAAAAAGTCGAGGGGGGGGGGGGGGGGGGAAACAGAAGCGTATTTCAAAGATTTAAAAGAGACAGACGCAAAAGTAGAAAAAAGGTGAGGTGATTACTGTTGAAGTAGTCGAATATAATATACAGTGGGGTGATTGTAGTTTGAAGTGAGAAGCCAACTGCCGGCTAATAGACTTTTTTGCCCTATGAGTATACGTTGCCCAGGGTGCACCACATGGAGGTAAGCCTATCACACGCCCCGGTTTTTAACTTATTGGTGAGGTTTTCATTGGCCCGTCTATTTATTGCGAGGTCGTATTGGTATGGGAGTTTACGATTTGACATTAGGTTACCCTACTTTCATATCAAGGTGCATTGAAGTAAGGGCGATCTTTGTGAAATTCTATAACTACTTTCACCTTAGTAAGACATTATCTCCTCTCTCTTGACATTGTAAGTTTTGTTTCTGTCAACTGTACCATTTTCTTTCGCAGCCTTGAAATTGGAATAATTATGTGGAGGCCGAGTGTTTGCCTGACAAACTTCTGCGTTTCTCGGTTTTTTTTTAGTCGTCCAACAACAACTTAAAGGTTGTTTTAGCAAGAGGGGCATTATTTTGGCGTTTAACGCCTCCAAATTAGTCATCCAGCTGAAGTAGAATGATTGCATCGTGTTTGGCTTTTAGGCCCGAAATCAATGACCGTTACTCTAATTTATCTTAAGATCCTTTGTTGCTGACAAAATTATGGAATTGTTCTTTGAATGTTCTGTTTCATTGACGTGGAGAATGGAGAAATAGTATGCTGTGCAAAGTTACTATTATTACTATCTGTTAAATGACGAAATAATGGGTCCTCTTCCTTTTAGTGGTTGCAAACATAGAAAGAGGGAGGGTGGGGGGGGGGGGGGGGGGGGGGGGACATTTTAAAGTTGGATAAATTGAGAATATCTTGTTTTTCTGTTTGCGCACATCGAAAACAGCATTTTAAACGTTTGACATTGAGCCTCTAGGATTGTGGGCATTGCTTTGAGGTCGCGTTGTCTCGAGGTGACTATTTGATTTGATTTGTTTTTGCTCTCATTACCAGAGTTAACTCAGATTATTATTATTATTATTATTATTATTATTATTATTATTATTATTGCTATCTTAATACCTTTTCTTACCTATTCCCTTCGGCAGATATCCTCAGATCTCCGTCACAAAAGGCCGTTCTTCGATGATGCCAAGGCCTCTGTACTAAGCAATAGCAAAAGCAACTCCACCAACGATGACCTAGATCAGCGTTTACTGGAGCGCCATCAAGCGTCAAAACGCATTAAACTTATCAAAGAGCGTGGCAACGTGGTTACCAAAGTTGGCAACACTACTCCAACAGACTACATCTCCTCCGTTCGGGCTATATTAAATCGGAATGGCGCTGCAAGTGAGAATAATCTCTTTGAAGATTTTAAGGTAAATTTATCTCTCTCCCATGAAGCGAAGGTTAATTTAGCCAATGGGTTGCTATTTGATGGCGCTGTTTATTCCCCCCCCCCCCTCCTCTAGTCGGCTCTATCGACTTACAAAATGGGCAAAAATGAATCTGGGAAGTCATCTGTTGAGAGGGTTTTTGCTGCGCTGGCTGGTATCTTCCTTCCACTGGAAGCACCTGGCTTACTCAGAGGTAATTGAGTCTTTTTTTTCTTTTCATTTCATTTGTTGTGTCCTCATTAGAAGTAAGACCAAAGTGACCCATAGAGAGTGCAATTTGTGAACTATCTTTCCCAGTTCAATTTAAGTGTTATGGATGAAATATTTCTAATCGTTTTCAGTCTCACCTCTTGGGAGTAGGGAAAGATCAATTGATGATTGATATATCTGATACCAAATTGACGTTCGTTTTCTGAACCAGACTTATTCATATGCACTGGGTTAATTGGAACCGTCATTGGACTTTTGATGGCCTATATCAAGTTCTAATCCAAGCCGATGAACTATTTGTGCGCTCTTCTAAAAAATTGTCCTTTGTTTCTTTCCATACCCTCAGTCTTTGTCCTGACGTTTTATGATAGGCGTTTAGTAAGAATGATTGCAATTACTACACGCTTCTTATTCAAGGCCTTGCCTTCTGTTCACGAAGGTGGGGATTTTAATTCCCTTTTATGTTGACATTACAATGACCAAATTGCAGAAATATCACGAAGACGGTAGGATTAGTGCTTTCTACGGGTCCTTAGCATTAAACTGCTAATCATGAATCATTAAGTAATCTAAACTCACCATTTCTAAATTATTAAATTTGCCAGTCCCATATTATCTGTCCAAGCAAAGATGGTAAAAGAAGAGCCAAGTATACCTCTTGCCATGAATAGTGTTTGTAACAAATCGGGGCTGATTTTTCGACACCATAAAGGGCCAATAGATAGTTGACAAAGGTTGAGTCAATCGATTAGTTAAATATTTATTTATTTATATCAAATGGCAGGCGCTTTGATAGTTATCATTAGCCCTGGAGCTGACTTCGGGGCTTCACATAGAGGAGAAGGAACATCAAAGTGGCAAAAAGTCGAGTGGGGAAACAGAAGAGTGATTCACAGATGTAAAAGAGACAGACAGACAGACACAAAGGTATAAAAAAGGTAAGATGAGTACTGTGAAAGGGGTCGAATATGACATACAGTGGGATCTTGGTAGTTTGAAGTAAGAAGTCAACTGCCGTTCAATAGACATTTTTGCCGTATTAGTATACGTTGCCCAAGGTACACCACGTGGTGGTTAGTCTATTGGGCACCCCAGTTAAATATTAATGAAATGAGTAATTTGATGCAAGTTTTTTTGACAGCAAGTGAGATTGGATCCAAACTAGGAATGATCACTAATGCTAATAATCCATATTGTTTGCCCCTATCCTGATCCAAACAACGTAGATTTACTACTACTTAATATGGGAGCATATTATTTTTTGTTTGCTTACTTATTTGCAAATACGGCGATTATAAAGATTACGAGGCCATCCTGAATTTTTGTTTACTTTCTTACAGATCATTGGTTCTATGATCCTTTTATTCTCACTATAGGATTTATTGTGAAATGTAATAAACAGTAGGGCTGAGCAATCTCGAGATCCAAGGATTGATTATTCTCTCTCTCTCTCTCCCTAGAGAATAATTTCACTTTGGGGAAGAGTGACCATGTTTTTTTACAATGGTCGGGGGTGGGGTGGGGGGTGGGGGGTGAGGATATATGTAAGGTCGTAAATTACTTTGAATGGAGCTCTCACCACGTGCTTTGCTATTCGGCTAGCTTAAAGTGATTGTGCATTAGGTAAATTGTTTCATGAAAAAAGTGAGGCGAAAAACTCGATAGCATATGGAATAGCCTTCAATTTATCTCCTGATTAAGAGTCCTGGTTGTTCAGTTTTCTTTCCTTTTTGTCACAAACAAGCAACTTGATTGGCAGTACAGACTAATTAAATAGCAGTTCCCAATTGAAGCATTGGTTAAGTACTTTTTTGGTGTGTATTAGAGCGTTGAAAGATCCGTTTAGAAGTTTATTATCAGATAGGTGCAACTGCCATTAACTCTTTAACGCCTGAATGATTTTTCGCAGATTGATGCTGTCGATGTGATGAGTATTGATGAGGTATCAGGCGAAGGCTGTAGACACATATTGAACATGTTTCAAACGCCAATAAGGCCTTCAGTTATGAGTCTTGTACTAATGAAGCTTATTCTGAATGAGGACTCTACAGTTTTGCGGGCATTTTAGGACTAAGAACGCTAATTCAAAACTTTGGATCGCAGAATTTATAACACTGAATGCTTATGCATATTTTGATGTTTCTGAAACCAAGTAAGAAGTTATTTGATTTTTAAAATTGTGTGCGTCTTCTCTATAATCACATCCACACCTCAAATATTCATAGTTAAAGGAATAACAATTATAAGTTTTATTTGGAGCTATTTTCCTCCTATTTTACGGAACGATTCAGCGCAAAACGAGTTGGCTAAGAAAACTGACTTTTAGTGAGTTCTTCTTGGCATTTAATCACCTCCATCGTGTTCATATGTTTGGAAAAATAACTCTCAAAAGGTGTTTCAGTATTGCGATCTTTTATTGCTCAGGCGAGAGTTAAGACTGCTAAGTAGGATCGATTTCATTTAAACTTTTTCCCTATATTCAGTCGGAAATTTTAAATCCATTTTTTGTGTGGCCATTTTTTTCTTTTTTGCATTGATTTTCTCGTTATATAATAATAATAATGATTAAAACTTCGTTTTTGTTTCACTTTAACATTTTTACGCCTTTCCTCTTGCTTTCACTTTTCATTTGCCAAATTCTATTTGTCATTTGAATATTCTGTGCTTACACATCCCAAGCCTGGAAATATCAATTAGACTACTCATTTTTATATTTGGGCTAATTCGATTGATCACTCATTATGCTGGGAATTTGGCAAGTGGCCATTAAATATTTTATCTAAAATGATGATATATATATTATTTTAATATTTATTTTATTTTATTTTTTGCTAAATATAAAATTTACGCAATTGGCCTTTTGATTTTGAGAGCTTCAGGACAACGAGATCATTTTTTTCCCACCCAGCAATGTAATTAGTCGATCTTTCATACTTTTTTTTATGGAAACGAAAATTGGGTACACTTTGGCTAAGAACATGGGTCTTTTTTAGATGAATTTGTCCAATTAGTGGAGGAGAAGAGGAGGAATTTGGACTCGTCACGGTTTGCTCCAAGCTGATATATGAATATTTAATCGTCGTTGATATTGAGTTCAATTTTGTGAACCCTAGGGAGTTCTCAGCCGGTCTTATCAAGCGCCTTCTTGCCGTCTGAGAGGACAAATTTGCCATTGTGATAGCAGTTTATTTCAAATGGCAGGCAGCTGACTTCGGGTTTCATAGAGGGAAGGTTCATCAAAGTAGCAGAAAGTCGAGGGGTGGGGATCAGGAGAGCGATTCTCAGACGCATAAGAGACAGACAGACACAAAGGTAGAGAAAAAGGTAAAGTGAGTACTGTGAAAGTGGTGGAATATGAGATACAGTGGGGTGATGGTAGTTTGAAGTGAGAAGTCAACTGCCGGTTGGTAGACTTTTTTGCCGTATGAGTATACGTTGCCCAGGGTGCACCGCATGGAGGTAAGTCTATCGCACACCCCAATGTGACTATAGTAAATTCAACTAAAATTTCGATAAAAGTGGAACTTGACTCGCTGACTTGAAATCATTATCTGCTCTTTGCTATTCAGATGTCTCTCCATGATGCAACCCTGTCAAAGTCTTAACTTTGCGTTTGCTAATGTGGTCTTCCATATTGAGTTGTCCCCGATGAAGGACTAGCCTACCTTTGTTTTCCTTCTCCTAGACACACAATTTTCTTTGTCTAATCCGATGTATTCATTCCCTCCTGGGGAGATATTAATGCAAAGCACGTTTTTTTCATGCCAAAATTATTCTTTGTTAATTAATATAAAGTAGACACTAGAGTCACAGTTATGATATTCGCGTTAATTCGATTTGACACTTAGTGTACTCGAAATTTTGGGAAAATTTTTTTTTCTAAAATTCTATTTATTTGAGATTACTGCATCATACCTTTCTCTCGGTTATTTGGTGTTATTAAAAATTAATATTTTTTAGCTTAATAAGGTATTTGATTTCTATTAATAAAGTGTTTTTTTGTGAAAGAAAATGAAATTTTACTGTGTTTATTTTTTTTATTTATAACCTAATCAATAAGTATTAGTTGGTGGTCACATAACTGGAAGTAAATGCTTTTGAACAAAGTTCAAGGGAAACTTCTGTTCTGTGAATTCTTTTGAAGGAGATAATTTAGTAATGACAATATTCTCTCCTTCCACCTTCCCCCCCCCCCCCCCTCCTTTGGCAATGATAACGAATGCTTGCGATTTGAAACGCCTGTTAGTCTTGGCGTCTAAGAGTACAAGCCAATAATTCAATAGCTTTGTCAAAATATCGTGGAATATTGTTTTGGGAAAAGAAATCTCGTGATTCCGGGTGTCATTTAATAAAATTTGCATTTTTTGGGCATTTTAGAATATGCTGGTACAGTAAACTACTCAAATAATTGTATTCAGGAATCAGCAATTCCCACCTCTACCGGCCCAAAGTTACTTGTTTTTTTTTCTTAGTTACGGAGAAAAAATTCCCACCAACTTTTGTTCTTTCATAGCCAATGATTTGATACTGTCTCTCAAAATCGAGACAATGGTTGATTCCTGGTCTTTGGCTGGTAGTATTGGTAATTGCATTAAATAATAATAAAATGGGTCAACTTTTTTTCCGTTTTCCTTCTTTTCGTCAATGACTAGTCGAAACGTTGTTGAAATATATTGACTAAAGAGCGCTATTTACCACGTCAATGGGGTGTGTGATAGACTTAACTCCACATGGCGCACCCTGGGCAACGTTTACTCATACGGCAAAAAAGTCTATTAACCGGCAGTTGACTTCTCACTTCAAACTGCCGTGACCCCACTGTGTTATATTCGACTACTTCCACAGTATTCACCTCACCTTTTTTCTACCTTTGTGTCTGTCTCTTTAACATCTTTGAATCACTCTTCTGTCTCCCCC
>UZAE01000385.1:0-24603 GCA_900617975.1 Rodentolepis nana | reverse complement strand
TATTTGAAATCGGCAATGATTTAGTTGCCAACCTAATATACTAGAATTGTAGGATCAAATATCTTATGTTACTGCGTAAGCGAGGCGACCAAAAAGCACTAGGGAGGCTCCATGACGCCACTCAAGGTTAGCGTTAGAACGGTTAATTTATTACTAGTTAAAGGCGCATTGATTGGGAAGCCAAAAATGTAGAGCACATTAAAACTAATGACAGCAGTTGAACAAAAAGAGGGGAAGAAATAAGAAAGTACTTGTAAATGTATAAAGCACATAAGGTTTCAAGACCTTTCATGAAATAAATTAGGTTATTCGGTTAATTAAATAGATTCTTCAACTCAACTCACATTTCAATAAAGCAACTCTGAAAATTAGAAGAATTGGTTCTACGAACTACTCAATACTATTGAAAATACACCACATTCACAATAAAAATCGTCTATAACTTTACCTGAAATCATCTGACTGATTGATAATGTAGAATGTATGTGGAATGCCTTTCCGCTTCAGATAATTGTGCATATGGGGGAGAAATAAGAGGAGATTGGTGAAACGATCTCGGAAAGGAACAATTACCGCCAGTGTATGATCAACTGTATTCTTTTTCTCCATCTGTGCATCTGGTTGAATTATCTTCCACACCGTAACCACCAGCATCACGGCGGCAACAATGAGCAAACCATATCTCTGAAAATATGGGAAATATTCAAGGGAAATAGCAATATGACAACAAAGAGCCATTACAATTAAGAGAACTCACTTTGCAAAATCGTCTAATCTGCATTGATGAGAAGTACTAGAGTAAAACTGAAAGAGAATCTAGACCAGTAAAGACAAAGTTGTTCGAATCATTCTACTCTTCATAATTAGCTACATGAAGATCAAACCAAAATAAGCAAATCAATGCAAACTTGAATAGTTACGATTTTTAAAACAAAAAGACAAAAATTATCATTTAGAAAATCATTTCGTTTATTTCCCCGAGACAATAATATTGAACAAATACAAGTACAAAATCGGATCTGATAGGGAACTTTTCCTATTTATCGAACGAATTTCATTAGCCACAAGCCATCATTGAGGTAATGCAAAGTTTCCACACCAATATTCTTGTTGACATCAAGCCTAATCAAGATGGAAATAGTCAATCAATAAATTGAAATGGTCGTTATGAAAGAGCGGGGCGGTTTTTGAAGATATTCAAGAGTTTATAGAAGCATTTTTTATTTTTTTTCGAGAGAGACAAGTGATGCCACAGGTAATATTCAATTTGTAAGCATGTATTCCGATACGGACACAAACTTACATTTCATCAGTAGACATGGTTGTGATTCCAACAGCAACGGCATGTTCTTTTCCCTCTGCCATTATTGACACAACTGTATTTGCTGGAACCTTACACAATTTTGCCCCTGGTGACGTCAAACCTGGGCACATAATATTCGATCCATTCAAAACGTGCTTAATAGCACCACGATCAACCTGAAGTTGAGGTAATAGAAATGGATCTAAAGGAGAAAATGAACAAAAGTAAAATACGAAGTTGCTATTTCAACGGTTAAAGAGAACCAATTATTTACATTTGTGCAACAACCTCAGTGTGGGTACAAAAGGACCATCACGTTGACGGAAGAATAATACTTCACCAGAAGGATCAGCAAACAGATCAATGTGATCATGACTAAGGAGAATGTCAACCAAAGCTCCTCTTACCATTTAAGCCACTTAAGGGGCTCCTTCTTTGGTAAAATCTTGTCGAGATATTCCTTCGCACATTCAAAGTTCTCAGTAACTTTGGACTTAATTGACTTTGACACGGAATTCTTGGCAGTATTTACAGAAGAAACTGATTCTTTTTCGTTGAACCTAATAGAATAAATTTGTTTCGTTACGAAGTTACTTTTTGAACATTGTGTATCGAGCAAAGAAGAGAGTATGACAAACAAGGTCAGTAGAATAAGATAGCCTATTTGCTAAACGGTAGATAAGTGAGTTTGACTTTAATTTAATCACTTTATAAAAATTCATTCTTATTTTATGCAGTAGCGACCGACCGTACTAAAGTTAATTATATTAAATTTATAATATTTTAAAAATTACTCAAGACTACCGATACCAACTTGAGGTTAGAGCTAGTTGTTTATCCCATAACCTGAGCGTTTATTCAAGCTATGTCTATTACGACCCCATGTGGGAAACAAAGAACAGATATTGAGGAGATTTTTTGCTGACACATTTAAATTAGCTTTATGTCGTTCGTTAGGCCTACCTTGGTTTATCGAATGCGCGGCCTTACAAACTCATTATCACATTACTAATGATTGCCATACCATTTAATGAAATTAGGCCACCATGTGTAAAAATGGTCGAAAGTAAGTGGCTACACATTGGCACGGAAATATCCCATGACTGCACTCTTAGTGATGCCGTTTGAAACTAAATTCAAAACAAAAAATAATACTCATTTGTAGTAATTTAATAAAATTTGTACAGTAAAATATACTAGGTAAGTACATCAAAACAGCAAATATCATCAAAATCAATCTGTACATTCTTCTTCAAGGAACAAATTGCTACACGGGCCTGGGAGGAGCGATCGTCACGTTCAACGAGTTTTCCAACCTCGCCGGCGTAAGAACCACGAACCACGACGAGTGATTCACCCGGTCGTTTAGGAACTGTAGTTTGAACGTACCTCTCCTTGACATCTACAAAAATAAATATTCCAATTAGATAACCAATGAATCTTACTTTTATAAATAAGTCATTCATTTTCCAATAGAAAAAGATCTGTAACATCAACTTGAGTATTTGAGGCTTTATGCCTTATTAAATGATATAGTTCATTACTATAACTATTTTAGTTACCAGATATAAGGCTAAATACGATTTTCCTAATGGTTGAACGGAAAGGGATTATAACTCGTTATGGGCCAAACACTATGTAACTAGAAAGAACTACACGCTACTCTAAACATTTCCGAGTGATGTCTCAGTTCTAGAGTTTGCAAGACAAGATGGTTTATTTTAAAGATTATCTCATGCCTTTTGAAATAAACCTCTTATTTGTCATTGTAGATCAAATGGGATTGAGAATAAAAGATATCGAGTTTCGATTGCCCATCCCATTTGAGTATAATCACATTTCAGAGGCGAATACAAGTGGCGCTTACCAAAAGAAAAAGACTGGCACTCAAGTGTGAGCAGCGACTGAGGAGTGTAATTGCACTCACTCGACAAACCACAGCCACATGTTCATCATGTTTGGCAAATATAGTCCCGACAATTCTACTTGTTAGATAGCATAGCAGCGCAACACTACTCAGATACAATCTACTCATATGTAAATAATTACAAGAGATTAGTTAGTTGATTTGCTTTAATGCTATATCTAGTTTGGTTAAATTAGAAAACGTCCAGTAAGACCACGACTTTCATGAAATTTTAATGTCTTCAAATAACTTACCGCATAATAATCGACCATCGCTCGTTTCACAGGAGCAGCGAACAGAACTGGAGGATGATATAGAGACGGATACCACTGTCACCTGAGCAAGAGAAATTATATAAGCATTATAAAGCCTAGCTACGTAAGAGCGAAAAAAAGAATAAAAAATTAATCAAATTAGTGGGAGGATAACTAAGAAAGGAGCTTGTGATCTGACTCCAAATATATGAAATTAAAGTGACTTATAAATCCAGCAATACGTTTTGTAAATAGGCAAGTCTCTAAGATCAAAATTATTTGAAATGGTATTTACATATCATTTAATTATCATAACCATGAGCACTAAAAGATGTAACGGAATGGCCCAGGAGATAAAACATTAATGATGAAAATAGCTAAAAAGCAACAAAAGTAAACTAAAACGTTTGGCGAAATTAACGAGACACAAGCTACAGAAAAAATGGCTGTTAAGGGCAAAAGAAAGATTTGATGAAATGCCCACTTGGCCAGAAAGGAGTTACACATAAGGACAATTTTATGAGTTCTAATCATAATAATCGGATAACAATAAAGTATTTATTACTTTAACCAAGTATTACATTTCTTTCTCAACTTCCCTTTGAACAAGCTTCAAATGCCAAAAAATTAAAAAGACTAACGTCAAATAACTTAAAAGCAATTATGAAATAAAGAAAAATACCTTCTGGAGATGGTGTTTACTTTTCTTATCGAGATATCGGACAATAAGTCCCCTTCGGAGCCACGTTAATTTTCTTTCACTGGAAAGAAACAGGCAAATAAACCGAAAGAAAAGACAAAAACTAAAATTTACCACAATAGTAATGAAATATTCATACCCATATGAAGGCTCCTCTTTTCTGCGTTTGGTTAGAAACTCATGCAGTTCTGCGTCGTTGCGATCACCTCGTCTACTCAGTCGTGATTCCTTCGTTTCTGTTAACAAACCCCCATTTTCCTTGAAGCTTTTCGATTCCTCCATATCTGAAAGAAAAGACTTAACGAATAAACACTGGTTCAAAATAATAAATTAGCAAAATGGGTTAGATTAAAGAACTTACTCAAATAATTTCCATACTTCTCAAATTCTGCTTTAGTTACAAGGCGAACAGTAGCCTGCATAACTTTAACGATCTTTTTACTGGCGGTTAGTTTAATAACAACTCGACCAATATCTCCATCCAATCCTTCAACCGATCCATATTGGCCATTATGTCGGCCGAAGATGATCTGACACTTTGATCCAACTTTCCATGACAATTTCTCATCATCCTTGCCTACGGGTCGTCGAGCCTCCTCACGAGATCTTTTGAGAACCTCAGGATCAGCGCCTAGTCCGAGACCCTTCAATCTAACCTTTGCTGCATAATCACTAAAGGAAGAAATAATATGAAACAAAGAGTTCTTACTCTGATGTGGATTTATTTTTAAGATCTTCCTCTTTCAAACCCATTCCCTTTAGCAATGCTAAACCGAACTTTTCAATGGGAATCTGTTCATAATCCGCATCATCAATATTATCCTCCTCTTCTTTACGTGATACAACAATTGCTTCTGTGTTACCCAAGTTAGGCTTCATGTCAACGTCTCCCACATTCTCTAAAAGAAAAATTTATTAAGAAAAATCAAAACCGTACCTGAAGTGAGAGCCTTTAAAGCCTCTGCAGTTAAATCATCTGTGGGTTCAGTTTTAATGTACTTCTTTTTTAATTTTTCTCGAATGTTGGACTCGGAAATGCGTAGAGGAATCACTGGTCCATCATTTGAGATGACCACTTTACTGGCGAAAAAAGGAACAAATAGTCAAAAGTTAGCAAGTGTGTAAAAACAAACTATCATGATAGTAAATCCATTGAAAGCTATCAATAAACTAATTATAAATCACCTTTTAGCAACACTGTTTTCAAAAGAAGTTAGATAATCAATGGCCGTTCCGTTAGCCTCGAATTCATCTGTCACTTGAACCGACTTTATTAATTTAGGCTTGGCAGCAGTTTTACTAAATCCGAACGAAAGCTTCCCAGTACCACTCATGAAATATAGAGACTAATTTGACAAGGAGGAGTGATCAAAACTAGCCGCCATCAAAGTAGATGCTTAAAACTATGATCCATTCCAATAAATATCTCTATTTTAAAATAATATATTTAAAATATTTTAAAGCACAACTACTTCAAATGATGTTGTATTTGCATTATTAGTTGCATAACTAGAAAATTTTGCTTTGCTGCGTTCTCATTCAGAGCATATTATGAAATAAATAACTTGAGTTATCAATACCTCATTGCTTTAAATAAATGAATATGCTTCCACTCTATAATATTCCAGTTAACTGAAAACACTTAAGAGTGTTTAATGTTCTATTTTACGTATGCAAAGTGATTCTATTTGGTTGCGAAATTTGCTGCTTAAATTAAGTTGGTTTCACAAGAAGGAGCTATAAGGACTAATACTAATACTTTGCTAATTCGAATAAACCTCGATTTGGCTACTGTAATTATCCATGGTTTTATGATTTCCCATTAGGTTTAAATAAGCCGTACTGACGCAAGATCCGCAGCCTATGCTGATGTATTCCTAAACCTCAAATTAACATGAAAAACTCATCACGTTTTTACAGGTGTGGTGGAACAATTGGCTATATTATGGCAAATAACCTACTGAGGAGGTTGTAGTCGTCAGCTCCAAGTTACAAGGACCGACAATATTTGCAAGAATAAAACCCAGACATTCGACTGCAATTGATGAAATCGGATAATTTACCCAATTCAAAACAAGACATAACGATAAGTAACCAACCCACTTTATTTTACACGTGAAATTTAAAGAACTTGGTAACATGAACGAAAACAAGTGGCTGTACAATGATAAGGCGTCCGTTTACTGTCTGTTGAACAAATATGTAAGGCATACAACACGCTTTAATAAAACAGTAAACAGTTATAGATCAGAAGAGATCACTTCATTGCTTGTCTCCATATTTATTCAAGAGTTCGTCGCATATCTTTGTCAGCTCAGTATTCTCTTGTACCTACAATGTAAAAAATGAAGTATTACAAAGTAGGTCCTAGAATCAAAATCATAGAGACTTTTAAATTAAATTGTCAGATCGTGCCTTCTGTTGTAGCTGGGATTCAAGACTATGAATCCTCAATTCCGAGCGCTTGATGGCCGCTCGCAATCGAGTGACTTCATCTTCGTTAGCTCTTTTAGCCCTCTCGGTCTCTTCTGCAACTCTAAACAAATGAAAAAATGATGCAGATGCGGTAAGCAAAAGCTTAACTAGAAAAGACAAACTACCACGATTTATAACACAAATTATGAAGCTAGCCTACGAAGGTAGGAATAAATTCAGAAAATATCGCTATTGTAACTTCAACCGCTATAAAGACTAAAGAGACTTTTTAAAGATTAAAGCTAAACTAGAAGGAAAATCCCAGCTCAAGAATAAATTAACTAGGATGACCAAGAATGAATAATAGTCAAATGCACATATTACTAATAACAGATTACATATATCAATGTCAGAGTGGGGGGTGAGCAATAGACTTACCTCGACGTGGTGCACCCTGGGCAACGTATATTCATACGGCAAAAAAGTCTACTGACTGGCAGTTGACTTCTCACTTCAAACCACCATCACCCCACTCTATGTCATATCCGACTACTTCCACAGTACTCTTCCTACCTTTTTCTACCTTTGCGTCTCTCTTTTACATCTTTAAAACACTCTTCTTCCCCCCCCCCCCCTCTCGTCTTTTTTTCAATTTGATGTTCCTTCCCCTCTATGAAACCTGAAGTCAACTAAAGGGCTAATGATAACCATCAAGACGCCTGCCATTTGATCAGCAGCAGCATGTCAGAATGGTAAAATTAACACCGCTTTCAAGAAAGATTCTCAACTTGAAATAAAGATATAATTTTGGAATAAAAATTAAAATAAAGAAAGTAAAAAAAATAGCAGGACCACTCGAAGGGAGTTTATCTCTTCCAAGGCAGGAAGAGAATGCAGAATCTTTCAAATCATTTCCAAATGTAATAAGCGTGGTTATAAGGTGATAGTCTGTAATAAATTCCTATTAGTGAAAAGCAATAAATTTAACAAGTGTTTTTCGAAATAAAGCCCTTTTTCTACAAAGAAATTATTCTGTTGCCAAGCTAAAAGTGGACGTACGGAATACGGAAACAAAAACTCAAAACGAAGTAGGGTTGAGAAATAGAAAGGGAAAAATAAATGCAGTAAAACTTACTTGGTCAGTTGTTGCTCCGCGTGGACTTTGAGCGACTGATATTTCTGTTCTTGACGTTTCAACTGATCCTGATATTCTTGAGCGGTTTTCTTTAGTGCCTCCTCGTTCTAAAAGACCAAGATGCAATTTACATCATTAACGGAGAGCACTGAGCTCGCGTTTGACACGCCAAAAGGATCTTAACTAGCAGCTACGAGAAAGGGGTGATAAAAACGTAAAGCCTGACAATAAAGTTTTTCTCCTGAAATAGGAATATAGTGCCTTGGACCAGAATAAATCTGGTAATTAATCACTACATATGGACACCAATATAATAATCTAGTGCTTCGAAAACCATTAGTTGATTGTTGGAATAGTTCTGAACAACAAATACGCATAACTTAATGTTTTTTGAAGCAGTAGCTCATATTACCGTTTTAAAGCCCTCGATAATCTGCTTGGACTTCTCAAATCTTCGATGAAGGTCACCGAATGCCTTTTCGATTGTGGAGATTTCCTCAATAGCCTGATCTCGTTCTGCAATGATGTCAATGACGGACTCTTTTGCCGACTCTTCAGCACGAGCCTTCTCCTCTGCAAGCTGACGAAGACTTCGTTCGTATTCGGCTATGCATCGTCTAGGGAGGTAACGCATTTTATTTACAATTAGTTGAATTCATTGCCCAAATGAAATTAGAAACGAAAAGATACTATAAAAGTGTAGAGGTTACAATAAAAAGGTGTTCCGTGGACTCAAGAAGAGCAAAGTAGAAGTGGCTTAAAAGACTAATCACTAAGTCAATTATTGGCCCCAGGTATAACATTGAGAGTTTGATAAATAATGTAACTAATTATGTCTCCTATGAATGGATCAATTGAAATTGATCTGATTTGCAACTTATCGAGGTAGATAAAAGATCAAAATTTTATGAAAATCCAGTATGAAAATATAAAAAATACGTTAGCACTTCTACAAAGAATTCTGAAAATGGGGAAAATTATTAAAAAATTGAAGTGTTCAACGGTTTTCCTAGAAACAGAAAATGCAGTATTGGAATAAGTGGTCACAAACTCTAATTTCCTCACGCCAGTGCCTTAGAATTTGATAATAACTTTATTAACAAAAATCTACTTCCTAAGAGTTATAAATTTTATTTGTTATGCATTACCTCACACATAGGTAGTATGTCTTACAATGAACTCAAATAAACAACATGTGTTCGTGATACCATGAACTAGCTTTAAAGCAGCTTTCAAGGAACTAGCTTTAGAGAGAATTCCAACCAGAAAACATTTTACATGGTTTTGCACGTTCTCGAATGGAAGGTTCGGCTTAAGTCACTTCTTACGAAGCACAGACCGAACTGCATAAACGAATGTGTAATTCGGTATCAAGAGGTTTGAACTTTGAAATGAACAATGGTAATATTAATTAGAAGGGTGCAGATATTTTGATACAGGATTAAACTGTGTGTAATGACAAATTAGATACAGACTGAACCGGGGTTAGCTAATTCTATAATTTAAAGCAACCAAGCTTAATTAACATTGATCAAACTTAAGTTTAGTTTTGTAGTAAGACAAAAACATTTTCTTGGATTGAATGAAACAAGAACTTTTTTGACTCCTTTTGCTTGTGTACAAAAAACTTTCGCAAAATCTGCAGTGACGAGAATTGATACCCATGGGAACACTTTCAGAAGATTGGAATAGTCAATAACAATAAGAAATGAGAAAAAGAGCTTTTATTCAAATGGTTCTCCCTAGAGATTAGAATACTCTCGAATTAAGTAAACATTGTCCATAGTAAAGATGACCGGAATAGAAATACAAGCACAGGATATATTGCATCAGTTTAATACTTTCCAACTAGTCAGACTAGTTTAATAATCTGCATAAATGTGTAGAGAGAAGTATTTAAGAAAATCGACCTTAGAGATTAGTGAAGGCACTGAACCACAACGCATATTGCATAATTAAGAAGTTAATCGTGCTTTCATTCAATATTCACAAAAGAATAACTCAAGTTTGCTAATTCATGTTTGCCAATGCGAAATCAAAGGGAAAAATCCTAATTTACTGCTTCATTTCCATTACCGTATGAGGATATTACTTAAAGACAGGAAAATCTTCACAATAAAGTGTAACTTTCACAGCTTCAAAACCTAATTTCACCTACCATCTTGTTTAAAAAAATAACAAGTGCGATTGGCTATTAACATTATTGGATGCTCACCAAAGCATCAATCTTACGATTTTTGGCTTGGTCGATGAACACATTTACCAATATCAATTATCGTTGAAAAAGGGAAAACAATGGTCTGATTTAGGCAACTTCTTCAACATCCTACAAAATTTACATAAATATTTTCGCTCATAAGTTACAAAATGATGTGATTAAATGAGAAAAGTCCAACTCCACCAAACAAAGTACAATTCACTATCCCTTATTCTCTTCCTTGTGATCTCCAGTTTAATCGAAATTATAAATTTTTTGTGGAAAGTAAATAAACCGAAGATTTACCAGAGTTAGCACTTATACCAAAAGACGAAAGGGGCGATTGCAAAACAAATTCTGTCTCAAAAAACAAAACAAATAAAAATCTGTTAGCGGTAATTTAATTAAAGTAAAACACTCTAATGTGTTAGTCTTAGCCAACATTAAAAGGAACCCAAGAATATAACCACATTTCAAGTCCCCCCAACCTGCCCAAATATCATTTTGAAGTGAATTTTAACACTACTTCCAATTAAATAGTAGTTAAATTTTCATGGAAAATAGACTTCAAAAATTAATATTGAAAAGAAAGTCACTCGTGCCATTAATATGGCAACATTACACCTCTATTTTATGACTGTGGAAACCTTTAAACGAAATTGATTTCAAAGAATAATAATGGATCTCGGAACTGTCTAGCCCGTATCGAGAAGTTCCAAATGTACGTTAATAAATATATGGCCATTTTTGTCCCAAATCATGTATTTTTCGGCTATGAATTTAAAGGTATAACCCTTATCAGAACTTTTAAATCAGTAGAATGAAAAATAGACAAGAAAATTTAGTAAACTCATCTATAGCTAGCCCTAATTTCCATATTTGATCAATTGACTGGCTAGGTAAATTGGAAATAAAAAGAAGAGAATTATCAAACCCCCGACAACTTCTGGTCAAATGAAGAGGAAGAAAGAAACAAAAACTCTATGCCACTTATGAGACGTAAAAAAGATATTATGTAATGAAATAAAAAAAGTAACTCACTGCATATCAGCCACCACTGTGGTCAAATGCTGCTTATCGGCCCGAAGACTCAACAATTCCTCGTCTGCAGAGAGAGAATGATGATCGGGTTCAGGTTCTGGTAAGGGGGATTGATTTCCTGAGACAAGATCAAACGTTGCCGAAGAGCTGTTGCTGGCCCTACGCGAATGCCCACGTACCAGTGGATTCCCAACCTGAGGCTTAGTAGAAAAGGAGGTCATATTACTGACAGCAATAACAGTAACTAAGGAGAAAGCTGTTAAGCTACACACAATTTGGATAGTGAATAGCTAATAGGAAATACTGATTTATTGGCTACTTTAGCAAGGTGCAAAAAAACAATTAAAGGATTAACCAATGAGATTGGAATTAAGCTAAAGGGAGAGCGAAAAAGATCTTACCTCCTCTGGCACAAATTCTTCAGGAGGTCTGAAAAACGAAAAGAGAAAAGATAAACTCGCAGGTCAAAATAAAGAGAAAAGGAAAATAGTATCGTCACCGCTGAGACAACTTACGGAATATCTACGATATTAGGAATTTGATTTCCAAACTTAGCATCTAAAATTAATGAGATAAAAGATGAAGTCAAACCAATGAAAAATAGAATGGAATTGCACGCCAAGAAATGTCAGCACTCGTGACAGTTTAAGACTGTCTCTCTCAACTCTGCTCTTGCTATTGGCCGTAGGTCTCAATTTATGAAGCCGATTTTGGTGGCGCGTTCTACCAGCCCGAAATCTGAATTTGACGCTGCCACTTTCATTGAATTTTGAATAAACACCTCTGGTTACCTAATTGATATTTCTTTTTAGATTGAAAGACTAAGTGGAAGGTGAAATTAAAGGTGTACCTATATGTGATGTTAATGTGATTTTCCACTACACTTAATAAGACGCTTCAACTAAACGAGCAGTAACTGGTTAAAAGTTACATTTATCCATTATCTGATTATTACGTGATTCAAATAACAAATTCCAAGTAACGAATACTGAGAAAGTAGTGGCACAAATTAACCAGAAATATATACTGAAGTACTAATATGCTTTCTTTAAAAAAATGGAAGGAAAATTAAGTTTTAGCTCACTATCTAAAGCTATTTCATTCCTATCTTCAGCTTCCTGTGAGTTGCCTTTGGAAACAGTTCGTTTTGGTGGAGCAGGACGAGGTCCCTTATTATGTGATTTTAATTCTTTGGGTACACTTTTAGCATCGCCAAATTCAGTAACTGATGGATCCAGCACATGACGGACTTCATTCACTATTTCCTTTCCTGATGGGTTCAAAGGAGGATCTTCTGAAAGAACTGGAAGGTCAGATACAGGAGGCGAGTCGGGTTGAACAGGAGGGGCTCTACCAGCTGATGGACTTGAAGCCAACTTATTGCCTCCAAAGGCATTTCCGACGCCGAATGGATTTGTATTTTCGTCTATTTCATCCCAATTTATTTTATATCCACCTCCTCCGCCAATGGGTCTATCATCAGTCATCGCATAAATAATAGAACAAATTAGCCCAAACTAAATATGAAAACATGGGTTAAGTAAATATGGCAAATTTTATAGGAGTTGCTTTCATTTTGTAAATAAGGTTTAAAATAGGTAAACTTATAATTCAAATATTCATCGTTTGAGTATTTTGCATTATGGGTTACCAAATACAGATATGAAATTTGGTTCCTTGTTTTGATATCGAAAAGTAAATTTCTTTTGATAATCTTCATTTCTCACTGAGTTAATTGTTTTGAATTATTATCCGATGTCATGCTTATTGGTAAATGGGAATTGCTTTGCTATTTTCTGTTTTTAATATATAGGGAAGTATTGAGTTCAAACACGTCTAAGCTTTTGTCTAATTATTTTCACTTATTTGATTAATTTGTTTTATATAAAATTTTGAAGTTGTCCATTTTCTGATTTACTAAGAGCATGCGAACATTCCGATCCACTGATCAATTCCACATAACTAAAACGCAATATCAATATTAAATCTAACAAATAAATGAAAGCATTTTTTCCTCTACATCCTATGAGATCTATGAAATACACAAGGCTACCAAAACTGAACAATGTAATCTTGTGCGCACTGGAACAATCTGGTAGGTACATCTGTGCTACTGCTCGCTTTGCATAGACTTCCCATCCGATTAGTGATCAGTAGTAACGACGTCGTATTGTAGACTCAATTTTGCTTTAATGGTTAAGCATTGAGGCAGTATCCCGAATAAAAAGTACCGCTCACTTTGCACATACTCCATATCCTCGGTATTATTAGGGCAACTTAGTTAATTTTCGGCGCAATTTTATCTTGGTAGATTTGGGGAAAGTTAGCTGCTGAGCTTTAGTTAATGCTTCTTTGTGTTGTATGCGCTGCAGATCCCAACACTTAAATATTCAGTAATTACTTTTTTCAGAATACAAAATATATCTTACTATCGGGCAAATATAATTGGCAAAAAAAACCAAAAAACAATCTAAATTATCTCTTTAGGTTATGAAGTGTTAAATTGTTATTGCCCAGCTTTTTCATTCCTTGCAGCGACCTTGGATTATGGAAGGTCACTTAAAACGCCATGCGTCGACATCTGCGAGGTGTTTTTTACAAGCGAACTCAATGGCGCCTTTATCTATAAGGAAGCATCCCCTTTAGTGTCGCGTTAATTGTCAATGCCTTCGTGATGTCATCTTTTCTCCCATTTTCGGGTGTCTTCTCGATATATATTTTCTTCACATTATTCTCTAGACCTAGATTGTAAAACAATTGTTGTCGCTGCAATATAAAAAATATGCGCAGGTGTTTGAGTACAAAGCACCTTTATTACTGAAGTTAACAACAATACAGTTACGTCAAGTATAAATTAGATCGGCACAGATTGTGTCTGTATAACAAGAAGGAAAATGGAATCAACATATTGTATTGAATCAGCGGAGAATTTAGATCACGGAGAAACGAAATCATTTATTCAATAGCCTTGGCATGACCAATGAAGGCTTCCCAGACTTGACGCGTCTAGAAAGTATCAAAATAAGCGTTACAAAGTAAACACCAACAGTTGAGCGAACTATAGGGTTGATTAATTTGATATTCAATTAAAGTTGTGACCTTGTAGGAAAGCAAAAAAATTGTAGTCAAAAATATCAAACACTAATATAAGAAGGGTAATGAAAAATGAAGTTTATATTTTATTTAAATATTATGTCTTGTTTCATTTTATAAACTGCTCCACCCCCAGGATAGTCAAAAGGCGCATAAATGCCTCAAGAGCAGGCCATATCCCAAAATTACTTGAGACAGCGGTCGTTCAATTTAGCCGATTTTAGGGGAAATGCAAATTTAGGGAAAAATTAATAAAGGATTTTAAAAATAGGCTTTTCTTAGGCAAACTTCTTTCAGTTTTTAATTCAGCATCTCCAAACCCCAGTACGCAGCATGATTCGACCTAAATTTGAATAAAGAAAGCTTGTAAGCAATTGCTCTTAACAGAAGGCACCAGGGTTGGTGCGCCAACGGGCTCATATCTGCAAGGTAAACAATGATAAGCTATTTCAGCTGAAATTTGAATGGCCCAACATGGCCGCCGAATATGTGCCCATAAATCACAAAAAGAGGCAAATTACCACTAATTTAATCAAATTAATATTCCAGACAGATTAAGGGGCTTGACATTGACTCCACAAAAGAAAAAAATATTATCAGCTGTAAATAAAAACAAAACATCCGATTGTTCAAATAAAAAAATGAGGATTTACTTTGATATACATCAGATATAACGGAATAAAGCTCATCGACCAGGATGAGTGGCCGCCCTTGGCAGAATCGTTAAAAAAATCAAGGATCATTTAATCAGAGCGCTAAGAATGTGGGTTTAACATTTTAATGTTTATATTTTTAAACAAACCTTGTCTTAGTTGACTTCATTTCGTTCTCCGTTAAAAGCGCCATCATACAGTTCATATGTATATTTTATTAACTTTGACTATGAGAAATCGCAATCATAAGAATTTGTACTAGACCTCTCTCCTCTCGTGTCGTGAGGATTTTTTCCAATGGAAAAATTGAACTGTCTTCCACAAAGCGACGGATCGTGGAATTTTTGGGAACTTGGCATACAGACTAGAAGCAATTTCAGGTTGAGAAAAAGTAACCAAGAGAAATTGTCAACACAAATGTTTCCAGTGGTTTATAAAAAAATTCAAGTTTGAAATAAAATTGAATTGACCAAACTGTATGTAAGTAGCAGAGAAACTATGTGAGATCTGCTGACTAATGGACCACAGTGGAGGAATTGAGCAGATCAGATATTGGCCATTAAACACCACAAAAATCTGCGGCATAATATACCCCATTCCTTTACTAGAAACTTCAGCTAAACTGGGAAAAAAACAAATGAACCAACCTTTTCTTGCATTTGAAGAATCATAGTGAGATATGAGAGAGTAGCAGCCTTAAATTCCTCGAATCGGGCCTCATCAACGTGCTCAAACTCCTTCTTGATAGTCGCTGAAATCTTCTCAAAGTCCTCTTCGCTCTCATCCACTTTGTGTTGCAACTAAATCAAACAATTCAGAAGAATATAGTGATAAGCGCTAATGACCTACGTTAATATTGTCTAATTCGATCGTCCGCTATACCTCGAGAGTTTTACCACCCTCCACAATAAAAGCTATTCGTGTAACTTGATCTGATCCTAATCTATCTCAATATCAATGTCAACTTGGAGTTAGATTTAGCCATCGTCCCACACCCCATCTCCGTACCATGATGTGCCTTTGATGAGCTTTCTAATGCAGATGCGCGCGTCCAAAAAAAACCGCTTTCTACTATCTTTTTTATAGTAAAACTGCCCAAGCGCATAGGAGCAAATGCTCACCAAACTTGAATTGGGTAGAGAGAAAGTTTGCTGGAGAAATTCACGTTCCACTACTCCTTTTATTGACCAAAATTAACTAGAGCGATTGGTCATCACCCCTCTCCCTCCCCCCTCACTCCACACTCACCACTGTGTTTTGATCTTGTGACCTCCGATTTGGAAGACGTGTACGTTGTTAGCATCGACAACATCACCTTGTAAAATGAAAACTGGCTCGTCTAGAAGCTCCTGTACTCTACACAGCTAGCAAATAAGTTTAAACTCTCTTTAACAAAACTTCGTTAGAAAACCGAAATGACTTACTTCATCGATTTCACGCTCAAGAATAGGGATTCTGGCACGATCGGCTTTGGGAGACATCTCGATGCGAACTTTCTGTTCGCGTTTGCTTCGTAGGGAAGATTCACAATCCCGATGAGTCTTAAATAAGCGAACACGCTCTCCAAGTGTGTCCTAGTTGGTAAATAAGAATAAATGTAGCAAACAAAATTGCCAACAGAGTTCGAAATCAAATGAAACTACTTTATCTGTACAAAATACAACACCTAAGTCATTATCAACACTATGTAATTATAAAGGTGTGGGTGGTGTCCCATTCTTCTAATCAGGCCAAGAACTTCATAGATATTCTTACAATTATATTGCAAGAGAATGGAGATCAATAAATACAAATAAACAAAAAGTTTTGATGGGAGAGCGGAAAATGTGAAGAGGTTAGGAACGATAGTAATTTACTTCATTCCAATATAAGTACAAATACAATTCCCATTAGAGTAATCATAATTTATTAGTAAATTATTGACGTTAGGTAGCGCAGAGAAGATGAAAAAGATCAACCAATTTTCCTGGATCCAGTTATTTAATGAGATCGACGGTCAAACAAGCTCTCACAATTTTGGAGTAGAAAACAGTAAATTAAAAATAATAGTTCACACTCTTGAATAAAATGCATTTTACGATACTTTCACTTGATATTAATTTGTTGTGTTGAGGGGGCCAAAGCGAAATTTTATCCAAATAAACTTTGCTTACAATTAGATGCTTCAGGTAAGAAACACTCAAAGTCAAAACTCATTTACAAAATTTATAAACAGATTCTATCTATATGCGTACTAACATTTTTCAGAATGAAAGTACGCAGTGATTCTCAAACTTGCTAAATATTCGTTTGAAGAAAAGATCAATGTAGAGTAAGCAATGGCAGACCTTAATTCAAATAAGCACCGACGCTGAGAAAATAAAGTTAATACGGGGATTATTTTACTCAGAATGTTCAACTGAGAGTGCTTCAAAGAATGAACAATGTGATGAGAAATTCATATTCTAACACCTCTTCGGAGTAATTTTAAACTAGTTGCACATTAATGAACGAAAAAACGCTCGACACGGCGTTCTGAAGCATAGAACACTAAGGCCACTAGCACATTAAATGAACTCAAGATAGCTAAAAGACTTACCCTACAAGCCTGAATCATCGAGAGAACACCTTTGGCATATTCAACAAGGAAAGTTGATTGTACTTCAGCTTCAACTGAGAGGAAGTGAGCAATCTGTTCTTCTGTATCAGCCAGTTGTCCCAAAGCTCTGGCCAAACCTGTGTGCTCCTCAACATTGGCAAAAACTGATAGCGCTTTTGAAGATGCTAGTGTTGAAGCGGCCAAATCTAAAGATATTAAATATATCAAACTTAATTAGAAATGGTTTTAAAGTAGATTTACATAACAAATTATCTCACCAGTTTGATCTAGCACCAAGTTTGAAAGTGCGGCATAGAGTCTACTACCCTGGACCTCCCAAATCGCAAGCTCTTCATCCTTCATGTCGAAATACTTAAAAGAAGATAAATAGTAGATACAATCAGGAAAAGGGACCGAACCTCATCAGATTCATCCATTCTAAATGTTAATTTTCCCACAGCTTCTCCAACATTCTTCAGAAGTTTCATAGCAGAAGCACCAGAGATGCCTTGTCCGCTAATACCGCGAGGAAGTTCACCTTCAAGTTCCAAAAATTCATGAACATCTGTATCCTTGACAAGAGCCGGATGATTAATAATTCGGTGCAAAAAGCTAAACGAAGAGATTAAAAGCAAACATTTGAAACCACTAACCATTCAAGCGAAACTCTACGCTTTTCGATAAAGTCAGAATCAGCGGAAGTACTCTTTGAAAGGCGTATTTTGGTAGTTCCAAACACATTTTTCTCGGGAGGACAAGGAATTACCACACCGAGATGGAGATATTTCTCTTTAAGTTTTTCATAAAGCCCAAGAAAATCTGAGAAACGCCTTTGCACGCACATGTTGGGTTTCTTAAAGCTTTTCATGTTTGTCTAGAAAATTGATTGGCAAAATAAGAAAGTACCGTGGTTCTGATGGTATAAACAACATAAGACGACATGCCTTCCCCAACCTTTTCCGGATTAAGAACCTTTACTATGATCGTATTCTTTTCATAGGTGCTAAGATGTGCATCAATTGCCTTAAAATATAAAATAGGAATATAAATCATACCGTAGCGGAACCAGATTCGTTGTTGCTAGAATTAATATGCTCATCTGAAAATAGAATTTGACAATTAAAATCACATGGAAACAAACTCGAGTCATTTTCATATTGTTCCTAAATGTACTATATAAAATAGATTAATAAAATACTACATTCTCATCTGGAACCATCATCGCGAAAGTAAAAGTAGCTGACCCTAAATTTGCCTTTTTATATGTGCCTTAAATTTCCGGCATACTTAAATAATGATATCATTATAAATAGTCGTTATTTCCTTTAATTCCAAATTTGATTTATTGTAAATAGTGTCATTTCGTAATTATTAAATAGATGCTGCAGTGAATGCCTACAATAGTTATTTTTTTACCTCTATCTCGAGGAACACTTTTAATAAAATTATAACTGATTGGCAAAGAACATTGCCTTAAAATACGATATTTCTAGTTTATATAACAATATTTCTCTTATTTGTTTAAAAATGTCTTGTGAATGAACTTTAAATGACTCCTTCCAATGGGTTTTGCTTTGCTTTTTGCAACAAAGCGCTCACTCTTAATTAAGCTATCCAGTTGGGAGTCTAAGAAATAAAGGCTTTTAAGTCCTAATGATAAAACAAGATTTAGAGAAGAAAATTGACCATTATGACATTCCAAAGCAAAATAATTACTATGATTTTCTATTTAACTGAGCATATATTTAACCGCAAATAAAATATATACTAAGGAATGTCATGTTAACCTGGCAAAAGCGAAATTACATATAAGACCATTTAATTTCATTGCCATGGGAAGTTGATCAAAAAAGCTAAATTTGCATGATATTTTCCTTCATTCGCATTTAAAAGAGTAGTCACCAATTGCCATTATGTTACAGAATTTTAATCTCTTCGCCTTGCAACAGGAAACATAATATTTTTCGTGATATTTTCCCAGTTTGAGCTTGTGGTTATGAAGAAATACAAGGAATGATGCATTTCTTAAATATTTGGAGGCTAAATATCCCCTCTTTTCTTTTGACCATTTAATTCTATTTAAAATCTTTCTTCAGTAAATGATTGTCTAAGGTTTTTATTCATAATTTTGCAATGATGTTTAATATTTTAGCCAATAAAAATCTTTATTTGCTATATGAATGAATCATCTAAATTTCATTGAAAGCATTCGTATTCAATATGGTCATATGTCTTTTTAAGGCATAAAAACATTATCTATTATACGTAAGATTTATTTTGACTTCTAATCAGTTTGTTTTAAATAACCATTTAAATGATAATTTGAGGTCATGCGACTCTCAGAAAATTAAAAGGGGTATAAAACCGCAATTTTGGGACAGCTCAATGTAGTTTCAGAAGTCTATTGCCATAATCTTATTTCATTCAAGTAGTTTAAATTTATCTTTCACTTCAGTTTGAAGACCAAGTACTTTATCAAAAATGGGTAAGATTTTTCTGTTCGAGATTTTGCTTGTGTAACTTGAAGGAAATGCTTTAGTGCAATAAGTTTTTTTTACTTTAACGCCATTTTGTGCTTTGTTTATAGGATTAAAGGACTCAGATCTTAGCAAAGGTTGTGTTAAATACGTATTAATAGCCTTGCTTCTATTAATCTTCTGCATTATTTCTATTCTGGTGGCCCTCTATGTTGTTGCCAATAATTCTGGCTACGCTGTAAGGCATCTAGCTATCATTAGTTGATCTTTTTTAAACAATTCACAACGCGCCTATTTATTGTTTACCTTTTCTCTTTAGTTTGCATTGTTAATAGATGCAGGATCCACTTCTTCAAAACTATCAATTTTTACTTGGAAAGATTGGCCTTTCATAGAAAACGGCTATGTGCAAGAACTAGGCAATGACAAAGTCAGTAAGTTCGATCTTTAAAAAATGCAATGAGATATGAGTATAATGTTTAATTTTAAAACATGCTAAGTCAAATTCATATTAATTGTTTAAGTGATATTAAAATTCAGTGGTATGTTTCTAACGAGTAGGAATTTTGTTGCCTATCAAGACTAAAATTCGAAGTGCAATTTTTTTAATTTTTGTACTTTAAGTAAATAAAATTCATATTAATGTAAAACCACTTCTCCTTTTACTAGGCCCAGGAATTTCGTTTTACAAAGACGATCCAGAAGAAGCTTATAATACTATGGAATCAAAGATTAAGACACTAGTCAAAAAATATATTCCGTCCAATGTCCAATCAAGGACGCATCAGTATCTTGCAGCTACCGCTGGAATGCGTCTTTTAGAGTGAGTTTAAATTAATTAATTGGAAACTGCACTCTTCTTCATCTTCGTGCTTAGTATTTCCAATGAACTTTTCACTGCTTAAAATGTTCGATTACATTTTAGGCTAGAAAACCCATTAAAGTCTGACGCGATAATCGAAGCGCTTCAATTAAATTTACATCGAACTGATTTAAAGCTGGGAAATCCATACTCAGATGTTCGAGTTATGAGTGGACGAGACGAAGGAATTTATGCCTTTATCACTGTCAATTATCTGCTAGGGAAATTTGGTGACGTGAGTTGTCTTTGTCTAAAATTAATATGGATTCAACTGTTTGCTCCCTCACTGTCATGTGTTTCCTTCTTATTAAAGTAAAACATAATTGGAAATATTGTGTTGAACCGGCAAAATAAATTAGTTCTTTCTATGTAATACGTACATTTTTAATCCTTACGTCGAATGTTTCACATTGAATGAAAGTATGATCTATTTGACCAATCACAATGACATTGCCATGTTATTTCACTAAAATAATATTTATGTCTTTTTAAACGTTATCAATTAATTGTGATCACGCCTCCTCCTCCTCCTCTTCCTTTCTTATTGCAATTCATCAAACGATATCTTTTCATCAAACGTTTCTATGGTTCAAATTCGAAACTTCATCTCTCTTTTGAGTTATAATCAAATTACATATCATATTAAATGAGTAATGAACACTAAAAATTAAAGGGGATATAACTTATTGCACTCGCTAAGTAAGTATCGGCAGAAATTATATTTGTAAAAATATCCCCATTAGGTTGTTTAGGAATATTGTATAAATATTAATAGCAGTTTCCATAAATATTATTCATTATTAGTAATGCTTTAATACATGCCTATGTTCCTTTCGTTAAATTGGTATCTTAATTGATATTAATGCAATAAAGCTATCTTTTTATTTTAGCGGGATACTTCACCGGTTAGTCAACTGCAGACAGTGGGTTCTCTAGATCTTGGAGGAGCCAGCACTCAAATAGCTTTTGTACCCGATGTTGATCAAAATGCCCCTCATACCTCAACTCAAAAGCTTTTTGGAAATGACTTCAGAATTTACAGCTTTAGTTATCTGTGTTACGGCAAATCTGCAGCTGAAAAACGTGTGTGGGCTCAAATTATTTTCGACCATACCCCTCCTCATACTGTAAGTCATTTAGCTTCCTGCCTTTGGACCTAGTAGAAGTTTCTACGTATGCAATCTTTTGCTCAATTATTGTTACTTTAGTCTCCAATAAACAACCCATGCCTTCATAAGGGTAAAACTATCACTATCAATGCAGCGCCTCTTTTCGATGATCAATGCATCGGTGGTAAATACGCTTCCGATCTTGTAGGATCAGCTCTACAAAAACCCACGGTAAAATTTTTTAGTAAACTTATCTCAGGGTGAAGCAATTGTTCTTGTTAAATATATTTGGAAGAAATTAATTTCCCCATGGTCAAAGCAGACGAAACTGTAACGGTTTAGCTAATAGTTAAATGTCATTTGACTTGAGTTAACCTGACCAAGATTAAACAGGCAGGCATGGTAGATTTTATTATTCATACTATCAAGTTAGGTGTTTATTCGGAATATCTTTGATTGCCTCAGTTTTTTTAGTTATTGCTTTTTGTTTATAACACAAAATGAATTGGAATCTGCTTTGACTAAGTATTGATCTTGTTGATTGATAAGAGCGTTGGTATCGTTCGAATGGTTTACTTCCAGAAACTGTAAAGTTGTCTTCACACTAACTGGTGAGGTACGAGTTTTTCTGTGGATTTAACAGCAGAGCAACCACCAGGTGGATTCTGGAGATCTAGATGTTTAAGACAATAGAGACCCCAAACATGGAAATGAGAGTGTGTCATGTATTTAACTTTAGATTCGATCGGAACAGTAGTGACCCATTGCGGATAATCTTCTTGATTGAGCACAATTTATAATTGAAGATTTTTTTGCTTGTATCAAATATTTTTATAAAGCACAATATTTTGTCGGTTGAAGGGCCTTCCAGATAGTATCACCTTCACGGGTACTGGAGAGCCTGATAAGTGCAGAGCAGTGGTTGAAAAGATGTTTCAATCCTCCAAGGCATGCTCCAAAGAGCCCTGCATGTTTGGCGGCATTCCACGTCCTAATTTGCGGGGAAATTTTTACGTAAGTAGAGCAGTTTCTCCTAAAAATTACGTCTTTCTTTGTTCTTCATAATTATCGCATTTGCTATTTAACAAAAATAACAGGCAATTAAATATTTTTTCAACTTGTGAATTTTATTTAATTTAATGTTTTTTTACAAAGAAAATCTTTTAATGAAAACAGGATTAGGAAATATAAATATATATATATTTTAACTTGTAGGCCTTTAGTGGATTTACATATTCGGCAAAATATTTAGGCATCCTCAATAAGAACACTACTCGAGATAACTATAGAGCAGCGGTGGACGAGTTCTGCAAAAAACCATATTCGGAGGTACGTAATTTATACACGGGCGCTTGCCTTAACGTTTCGTTGCCACTCTACAAGATGGTTTTTTTGTTGTTTGCAAAGGTTCAACAAATGGAAGGGTATGATGGGTTCACGTACATATATTGCTTCGATGGTGCCTACATTGAAAGCTTGTTGGTTGGCTATGGCTTTGAAGACTCCGAGAGCTGGAAAAGTATAACATTTGCGAATAAAGTGAGCAAAGATCATTGCTTTTTCTTTTGAAAAATTATACTCTGCATAATTTCAAAGCATATTTCAAGAGTATTTATTTTTGCAACCACCTTTCTGTATACTAATTCATCGGAAAGGTCACAAGCACTAAAAGGTGTGGCGCAGACTTGCAACATTTTAGGAAGACTTGGAGGCGGATCTGACAAATTAGCTAACGCTTAATAGATTTATCATGAATTCAGAGTGTTGGCACTGGATCACTTTCTCCAATTGCGCCTCCTTTGAAAGATGAAAGTCTTTTTGTCCCAATTGCAAGACAACACTCTTTTTGTACCAAAATTCTAGACTTATCTCCACTAGTGAAGCATATCCTTTTATGATGTAATTTACACAGACATTTAACAAAATGTGAAGTCTAGAAAGTATCTCCCATTATTAAGGCCAAATAACTTATTTGGTAATTACTTTTTTATAGAAGAAAAATATATGAAGAGTACGTAGACAGAATTTGTGGCTTTGATCTTGGTACTCCTTCATTATATGTCTATTTGTTTCCTTAGTAATTTACCAGCATACTTGCTTACGAACGACTATTTACGAAGTTCATAGTGCTCTTTTAACGCCACATCTCCCTGGAGATTTTTACCTTCAGAGGCGTTATGCATATTGATTTCAGGTGGCACTTATAATAAATATAGAACAAAAATTGCATCAAACCACGAAATCGATCCAATTAAGCCAAATCGTTGATTTGATAACCTATCTCAAAGTAAGTTTGTTAAATGTGCAGGAGAGCTGTTCCAAATAGCGTCCAGTTTTGTGAAGTATGTTCAAGAGGTTGCAATTTGCTTTCTCTTTATCATTTATTTATTTCAAATGGCGGGCGTTTTGATAGCCTATATTTGCAAATGAGATAGATATCATTAGCCATTTAGCTAAATGGCAGGCGTTATAATAGCTATCATTAGCCATTTAGCTGACTTCGTGATTCACAGAGGGAAGGTTCATCAAAGTAGCAGAAAGTCGAACACAGAGGGAAGGTTCATCAAAGTAGAAGAAAGTCGAGGGATGAGAGGGAAGGTGCATCAAAGTAGCAGAAAGTCGAGGGGTAGAAGAGGGAAGGTCCATCAAAGTAGAAGAAAGTCAAGGGGTGGGAAAGGAAAATGAACATCAAAGTGGCAAAAAATCGAGAGGGGTAAACAGAAGAGTGATTCACAGATGTAAAAGAGACAGACAGACTGACACAAAGTGAGAATAATGATTCACAGACGTAAAAGAGACAGACAGACACGAAGGTAGAAATTGAAGAGCGATTCACAGATGTAAAAGAGGCAGACAGACACAATGGTAGAGAAAAAAGCA
>UZAE01000384.1:0-24661 GCA_900617975.1 Rodentolepis nana | reverse complement strand
GGTATTTTATTGCTTTCATGTGATCTGAATTCTGTTTTAATGTCATTAGCTCGATTTATGAGTGGTTAGACCAAAGAAAAACCAGAATTTGGAATGGTTAGTTAACCGGTTGACGAGGTCATTTATGCTAGAGGGGAATCAAAGCAATGACCAAGAAATGCCTGGGAAAGTAGTTTTGATTGGATCTCTTTGTTCAATTTACAATTTACTGAAGTCAGAAGAATAGTGGCAGCTGTTTTGATAGTTATCATTAACCCTTTAGCTGACTTCGGGCTTCAAAGAGGAGAGGAGGAGCATCAAAGTGACAAAAAGCCTAGATGGGAAGTAGAAAAGTGATTCAAGGATATAAAAGAGACAGACAGACACACAGGCAAAGAAAAGGTAAGATGAGTACTGGAGAAGTGGTGGAATATGACATACATAACATAATTTACCTGTAAGGAATATAAAATATTTATTTATTTCTTTATATCAAATGGCAGGCGTTTTGATGGTTATCATTAGCCCTTTAGTTGACTTCGGATTTCAAAGAGGTGAAGGAACATCAGAGTAACAGAAAGTCGAGAGGGGGTGGGGAACAGAAGAGTGTTTCAAAGATGTAAAAGAGACAGTCACAAAGGTAAAAAAAGGTGAGGTGGGTACTGTGGAAGTGGTGGAATATGACATACAGTGGGGTGATGGTAGTTAAAAGTCAGAAGTCAACAGCCGGTTTTAGACTATTTTGCCGTATGAGTATACGTTGCCCAGGGTGCACCACGTGCAGGCAAGTCTATCGCGCACCTCACATTCAGAAACTACACGTTTGCAAATTACAGTCATAAATGTACCCCCCCCCCAAATATTCAATTTTTATAATTTTAATGATAGAAAGGTTATTTCAAGTATTGATACTCTACTTAGATCTAGATCAATGATTTAGATGCAAATTCTATCGACCCGACGTAGGACCTCCCTTTAAAGCCATTTCCTTAAAAAATATTTTCATGTCAATTTGTAGCTTCCAATTTACACATCCCCACAAGAATGACGATTTAAAAGAGATAAGCTTTGGCAATTTTGAAGCCACTTCAATTGACATGCACTCTTTTTGTACATTCTTCTCCTTCAGTATAAGATATAATTAAATAGGAAAAGTTTAAGAAGGGAATTAATTTGATTAATTTGTTTCATTAATGGGTAAATCAGTGAAATGTTTTTTTGAAAATTAATTAATTATTTACAGGATTAGAAACGATGGGGGATTATTGAGTCGCATCATGACAGAACGATGAATTCTTTTTTCACCTCTCATTTTCGTTATTTTGCATAATTGAAATTATAAAATAAATAAATCTTCAACTTCTAGATATTAGAGTGAAAATTAAAGACTCAAATTCTAGCTGAAATAAAATTGCTATTTTTATTGGCGTAAATAAGAGAATACCACTTCAAATTCTATTTTTTTTGTCTCCGGTAATCTTTTAAATTAAAGTGGTAATCTCTGCGTTATTTAGGATGGGTTTTAACTTTTTTCATGCAACCACTATACGCATTTTTAACTTCTGCTCCTGAAAATCCCCCCCATTTTTTCTAACTAATTGATTGTGGAATTTTATTTATCACGATAAAAAAAAAACAGAAATCATCCGGATGTGGATATGTAAAATTTTGGCAGCAAATAAACGCAATAATTTAATATACATGAATTTCTTTTCACACAGCTTCAATCATCTTCAAATTATATTAATGCAAGAATATTTGTGACCATGAAAACCTTTTTGTGTTTTCCTCGAAGTGTTATTTCATTATTTGACCTCAAATATTCGAACATGCTTCTTTTGCGAGAAGTACTTTTCAAATGCCTCGTTTTCCTAATGTCTGGTATTTTATTTTTACTCGTCAAAAATGCACCTTTTGGAGTCTCAAAGATAAAATCAATTTATTTATATCAAATGGCAGGCGTCTTGATGGATATCATTAACCCTTTATTTGACTTCAGACTTCACAGAAGGGAAGGAACATCAAATTGAAAAAGTCGACAGGGGGGGGGGGAACAGAAGAGTGTTTCAAAGATGTAAGAGACAAACACAAAGGTAGAATAAAGGTGAGGTGAGTACTGTGGAAATAGTCGAATATTGCATAGAGTGAGGTGATGGTAGTTTAATGTGAGAAGTGAGCTGCCAGTTAATAGACTTTTTTGCCATATGAATATACATTGCCCAGGGAGCACCACGTGGAGGTAAGTCTATCGCACACCCCACTTCACAAATATCAAAAGAGAAAGAACCAAATCGTACTTTAGACGCTTCGCAAAATCAAATGCCATTATTAGTCAGACGTGTAAAAACACCGATTTGGCATTTTCTGTGAAGAAATCGCAAGAACACTGTTTATACTTTCAAATTATCTGCGAAGGGAATAGGACTCCAAGATACAAAATCTCAGTTCCCTGATCAATTACAGACAAACCTTTCCACATTGCCAGTACGAACGGATCTATCAATCCAGTTATTAATTGGCGTTAAATGTGTATTGCTGCCTTATCGATCAAGCAAATTTACAGGAATTTCGCGAACGAATTTAAACCCCTCGGCGCATACAAATACATTTCAAGCCATAGGTGTATTTGGATAGAGGGAAGAGATTGCCAATCCACGAACCAAGCTGTGCAATGAGTCTTGAAACAGTAGCAGGAATGCACATTGACCGTTGGTATCACCAGCCCACATACAGTGTTGTACTATTTCTTTTTAGCGAATGTGGCAGCACCGCTGTTATTTAAAGAAAGCGAAATAATCATAACTACCAATTTTCCAAGCGTGGCTTGCATATGCGAGGCTGATGATTTATGCCTCCACACGATTATGGCTACGCTAACTTCCGAGATTTTGTCTGGGAGCGAATTTCATGGTTTGCAAGACATTTAGAAATCGTAATGCCTACAAAAGGTAATTGAGAAAATGTCGTGCCAACAGGTAAGCTTTTATTATTACTATTAGAAGAGGCCTTAATCCCAGGAGTAAGATTTTGAAAAGACTTAGTAACTTATCTATGAACGCCACTTTCAGAAAAAATTTGAGAAGCGCCAAGATAGGTGATAGGTAATGAAAACACACACTTAATCGACTTACCTATAAGTAAGGGTGCGGATCTTATCCTCTAGCATTAGAGCATGGACATCGGTAAAGGAATACGATCTAGATTAAAAATAAAGAATTAATTCCTTGGTTATTAATTTGTGGGTGGGCAGAATGACGCCACATCAGATGTCTAGGCATTTATAATAAAAATTTAATTACTTAAAATGTTATTTTAGTTCAGAAGCTAATTTAAAAATTCCAATCCCAGCCCGCTCCACTTTCAACCACTAGTTCATAAAATGAAGAGAGATTTTAAAGCTCTCGGCCATTCAAAAATAATAAAATGGAGTGTCAGGGTTGATTAAGCCAATTAATCAAGCAGTCAGTAAATACTGGGCACTGAGGCCACTGTTTCAGTCAGGAAACCAGGGTACAAACTATGATACTGAACTTCTGGAGCAAGAGGGTGGATTGAGTAGCGCAAAAAACCTAAAATCAATGATCAGATGAAACAAGTCACTTTCGATACTCGGACTATACTCCCCGACTCGAACTCCGCTTTGTGCCCAAGGCATCAGGATGAAAATTTACATATCGAACATGGCCTAAATTCATTGGCATCTTAACTTCCCCGAATGTATAATTTTGGCTAAAAGTAACCCCTTAGGTCTTAGTGAATGTGATTGTTGTCTCTTTAAAACGCCTCTTTTTCCCTTTGTATTTCCTCCACGCACATACACACACACACAAATGACTCCGTGAATGTCTTTGGAATCTCATTGATGCAAAAAAGATAGTTCAAATAAAATAAAGAAGGGTAGAAATATTCCGATATATTAACAAACGTTTACACCAGCATCGACAATACATTAGTATGGAGGAAAGCTAATAATAACATGTTTGGGAAATTCGACCCCATAAAACGTATTAAGTACACTCAACCCAAATCGTTTCGTGGTCTAGTAAAGAATACTCTGTATAACTCCGAATTGAAAACGGATTTACTGAATAGGGGGACCACATTCAAAACGGGGGGGGAGTTGCCAACAGGAAAAAAAGGAAATATAAAATCATTAGCATTACCCCCCCCCCCCCCCCCCCAGCAACTGCATGAAGTTAAAGATAAATCTCAAAAACTCATCACCTACTTGAAGTAAGCATCATCCTGAGAATTGTCACCTGTTTTCATAAGCTACAATGCAAGGAAAAATGGTATATTTCGTTTTAATGTAAACAGAATTTTATTCTTTCAAGTTCTTGCTCACTTTGGTGGACGGTTTAGCAGCAATGTCCCCTTCTCCATCACCATCTTCCATCGATTTTGACCTTTTACCCCTGAGCGCCTAACAGAGAGTATAAAAAAATAATACAAAGAGGACATAAATGTGGGGTTAATGTCACAAGTATTAAGAGCTACAATGTCTTAAAATTCACCACAAAGTACAAAGCAAAACATAAAAAAGAAGTAGGAGCACAGATAGGACACTGCAGAAACGCATCTAGATCATTAATTTATTCTACACATAAAAAATAGAGAAAAATTAAGTTCATCATAAAGGAAGATATTTTGAAAGCATAAAGTCAGAAATAAAGAAAGAACGAAAGAAAGGATTTGTTAATTCTAATCTAGAAAAATCGGTAAGATGTGGGAAAAGAGGTGCTTAAATGCTACTATCTTCCTCAACTCATTTCCTTCTGCTGCTAATAGATGCTGCTTCTTTGGCTTCAAGCAGCGTAACAGGTCGTCGAATAATCTCTGAAATCGCTCTAAACCACTCATTTTGTTCATTCTCTGAGGCTGCACAGAAGACAAAACTGCGATCAGGAGTGTTGAGGGTAATTGGGAAGTTTGTGGGTACCTTCTTCCAGGAATCGGGAGACTTCAACTCCACTGAATAACCGTCCTCTGAGAAGCCAATAAAGATTTCCCTTTTTGCGAAAGCAGCCTGAGGAGTTGAGGTGTAGGAGAGCCAGCGTTTGGCTAACATAAACCAACGTCGACGAAAAGTATAGCTGAAATCTGGCCCGCCTTTTAATAACCATCCAACTTTTTGTAGGTCGTAAGTTAGATATGAAACAATCTCCCCGTTTGATATGTCTTGCCCTGACCCAGAAACATGTAATCGAAGACGCTGGTACTTGCATAATCGCAGAGTGTTGTACCAATTAAGAATCTCCCGGCCATCCTCAGTTCTAACAAAGATGTGTCGAGTAGAGTTGCCTTGAACAAACTGTATCAAGGCCGTATGGGGAGGGACTTCAAAAGCTTGTGAGTCCACAAAGGTCATATTACACCGCTCCACATCAATGCATTCCTTTGGCTCAGAGTTCGTCAACTTGACAAAGTATTTCAAGGTGTTGGTGGTTGAATTGATTTCAAAAAGACGGGGGACAAAATTTGGGGAATCACGAAGCTTTTTCAATAGCTGACCACTTTTATTGCTGTTTGTGAAAGCAACTTGAAGCCCCTGGGAAAGTGCTCCTTTTCTAAAAGCTCGGGCGATATACTTGTAGTGAACAAAGACTTCACGAAGGAATGATGGGCAGGAAGGACCAGGCCAAGGACGCCGGTAAAAGACAGGTAGTTCGGCTTCAAGTTCCTCATTCACCTGATGATTTCCCTTGCCTGTAATGAGGAGGGTTTTAAGTTCTGCTTCTGTAGAAGACTGAAGAGATGCCAGGGATCGCCATCCACCATTTAGTTTTACATGAGCCTCTTATCAGAGAACAAAGAGAATTAGGGTAAAAGTAAATAATGTCAAAGCTTACTTTCTTTTAGAAAAGTCAGTACCTGTGCATTCTTTGCAAATGAATACCGAGTAGTCTGTAGAAAGACCGAGAACGCAAGACGACATGCAGTCGGCGCAGATACTATTACCATCATTCTTAAGCATCCTATCAATCGGCATTTCTAAAATATGATAGACATTAAAATTATTCAAAAAATTACAAAATTTAACCAAAGAGAACATAAACGTGGAAAGAGTGAGGAAAGGGAAGATTAAAGCCAGTAGCAATGAGTGATGTTAATAAGATGAACCGAAATAAAAGAGAACGACAAACCTATCTTGTCTCCCATTGCTTTAAGCATCTTCACGACTTGAAAAGAATGAACAAATTATAAAAATGATTGAATTAAAGTTGACAAAACGTGGTATTTCATAGAGAGAACTGCAAAACCGCAAAGCCAGCTATTATGAACCGTATAGTTAATTATTTTATATTGGTTAATGCACAAGTATTGATAACAACTATAAATTTTGAATAATGTAATAAAACAACCTTTTATCCATAATACATTTTCTTATGGTTTCGGATCTTTTATGTCAGAAACACAAAATTATACACTTTTAAAAGTAATACATCAATTCCATAAAAATACTTGTGAATTACTTCAGATATGCACGACTTCCTTGAACCGAACTCCGTAATAAGCTTATATTTCCCACGAGAATATTAGCTACACTATTCCAAATGACAAGGTCATTACTCGAACCAATGACATAAAAATAATATTAGATATTTGTTGCAAACTACAAAGTAATAATTACATATCTTCTAGAGAAGAATGATTATTTTTTATTTTTTCACTGATTTATGAAGAAATACAGGAAATTTTTACTGTGTAATTGGGTTACCAATGCTCAATCTTGAATTTTACAGGCAGCCGTTAGAGATCATTCAGTGTTCTGCAACAGAGAAGGAAATAATTTTGCGATGTGTTTTCTTAGTATTCAAATTGTTTAAAGCTGTTTATGGTCAGTAAATGAGATATTATCATTAAGGTTAATATGTCCAACTCAGAAGAACGCATCATTCACTTCATTCTGATTTACTTATAGTGGAAAATGAAGATGTGCGAGTATCCCTGTGAAACCCTTACCGAAATTTATGTTTGTATGCTTAAGTTATTAAAAGCCCAGAATGATCCGCAAATTTTGAAGTTTATGAATTTAAATAATTTCTTTAGTCAGATCATTGCTTCATTATGGAAGAACTAGGATATAAACTTAGGTGCCACCTCATACACTCAGACAAGGATAATACGAAAAAGTTGAATATCTTTGTTGTTACGGTTAATTCAAAATTTGTGGGTCGCTTAAGCCAAAGATAGTCTGAGAAAACATTGGCTATCTTCAAATAAAGCATCTATTGCTTTTCTAATTCGGAACCGACCTTTCTGAAATTCCTTTCATGCATTTGGTTTGATTTATGCATAATAGTCCACTATGGGTAGCTAAAATGGGGCGAAGTAGTTACGACAAAAGTTTTTTTGCCAAAAATATTAAAAATAAGCTAGGAATCGGAAGACAAATGTTCAAGTTTATGTAATAGGCAAAACTTATTTCATCGGCATGACAATGACCGATTGGCATCACAAAGCATGAATAACCACATAAAAACACACGAATTAAGTAACAGAATTACCCACTTGCTTCAAATCTCACAGGCATCTTTTCAGACCCATACAGAGAAAAACGAGTAGCAAATGGAATTGAAAATAAAAATTAATTGAATGGGTACCTCAATTTAAACCAGCGATTGTTTTCCGAATTAGGCTGGATGATTTACAAGAGCAATGCTAAGGTTTACACTTAAAAGCAGAAGTCACGTTATATAATGCCATATGCATAAAGTAAAACTGATTTACTTGTTTTTAGAATTTGTGGTTTTCTATGAATACACATAATATAAAATTCAAGTTTTGATTTAAATCCATTTAATCTCTTCGTCAAAACGACTTTTGTATCTGTTAGTTTTCAATAAGAAAGGTTTATAAGATAATTTGGCATGTGACGATGTGGTAAGGGTCAGCTATTGGTTTTTATTGTGAATGCTACAACAAAATCTTACTACCCAAATCAGGTTTCAGAAAAGAGCAAAGAAAGAGTAGAGTAACCATTAATAGACATTTGCATATCTCTTTTAAGGTAATTCAAAAGAATGAAAAGTTACTTCAGCAAAATGAAAATAACCCACAACCGGAACGAGAAAAATACATATCAGGACGATAAATTGTCAAAGTAATTATTATTCAGTTTTTTCGAAAACACTGTTAGTATCGAAGTTCGCGAAAGTAACCACAGATAATTTAAAATGGTTTTCGGTTACAATTTTCACTATATGGAAGACCTTAATAATAGGAAAGCGAAAATTGTATGCTTGATAAAGGTTAAAATTGTACTTTTGAGATATAAGCAGTCGTGTTTCATAATGCATTCGATAAGATCGTGTTATAGTATAATAAAACCGAATATAAATGTTCCCCGAATGCAGATGTTAGTTGCAAGAAATACTAGGGCAATTTTATAACAACTGTATCAATCTTTAATTGACAGATTGGGATAAAATATAGTTCACTTCAATGTATTCAATGTTTAGTATTGAATGGGAATCCATTACATATTCAAAGGATTAGTATGCTTTCCATACTCGCTAGTAAACTAGTAAAGGCTATAAATGTTTGTCATGAAATAAATAATGTCATTTGTCAGCAGGTTCCGTTAAATTAAGCGATAAAATATTGAGAAATTTATTGGACATACAAATCTAATAAGAGCCTTAAGATTCCATTTTAAAAAATTTATGATTTGAAATATATATCTTTATACTGTTGTGTTTTACTTTTGCAAAAGGAACAATTAAATATATTTAATCCATTTAAACATACGATTAGGCACCCTATTAAAATTCAACATTTAAAAATATAATGTTATATTAATTTAGTGTGAATTAAATTTGAAGAAATAAAATTGATATTACCTGTGGCTGCATCTAATTGGCTATTAACTAATTTGGTAATCCGAAATTCTTAAATTCCTGAAACGCTTTATGCGCTACTGAAAGCCCGCGCGCGTCTTTTAAGTTTCTATTATTACGTGTTTTGTAAAAAGGCAATCTAAGCAGAAAAATAAGCCCTTTCTGACTAAAAATATCTTTTTACGAATTTCAATATTTTCTGTATAGTGGTGCAAAGGTTTGGTGATCTTCACTGATCCCGAATTTACTTTCTCTTGCCATCCACAATTTGATTGATATCAGCTGTTGATACGTGATTTTTTAAGGAAAGTGTAGGCATTTAATTTAATAGATTCATTAACATGGCGAATCCTTGGGTGGCATTCTGTAAAGCTTTCGAGACTAGTCCGATCCAGTCAGGTTAGTCATCCTTTGCAATTTATTTCTTTCTTAGTTTCGACGCATCATTGCTTCAATTCTGTGAAAATTAACGGTACTAATTACAAATGGATGAAACTAAAATTATTTTAGGCTTAAGTTCTGTGAAACAAGCATTTATTCCAAATGTAAATTTAGTGTCTTGCAGTACCTGTGGCGTACTTTTCACACGCGATAAGGCTCACTGCCATTATGGTACGTTCTTTAAAATTTATAACTTCTTCTTTAGATATTTCTCCAAATTGTCGACAAAAGGAAGGCTTGAAAATTCATACTTTGCCTTATCATGCGCTTGTGATGGATCATCGTCTATCCGATGAATTACAACAGTCAAAGCGCTCTCTTAAGAGATCAAAATCAGAAGCAGTGCGTCAAAAGAGGCCTGCTAAGACTTCTTCTCACCCTCAGTTTGAAAATAATTCAGCTACAATCAATTCAAATCACTCCCGAAAACGCCCATCCTCCAAATCTAAAATCACATGTCCCCCTGGCCTAGTGACAGCGTCTTTCGATAGGGATAAATTTTCCTCTTCATCTAGCTATGACCGACTTCCTTGTGGAGAAGTTAATAGTCCAGGTTCTGGGACAGAGTCAAGTTGCTCAGCTCCCTCAAAGTTGGTCGAAAATGCATCTAGTGTTCTTCCAGAGAGAAATTTGTTCGAAAATCTGGAAAAGGATTTCGCCCCTTCTGCCTCCAAAATACGACGTGTTGGTAATTACAATCCCTCACAAAATCGCCCCATGAGCTCCCTCTTAAATGATCATCCGCAATTCTATCCGTCTAGTCCAGCATCTCCCAATATTGATCAGAAGGAGGCCACATATGTCCCGCCTAATGTACATTCCAGTCGTAAACAAGTTTCAATCAAAACTGACAATCAAGATGATCACCCAGCAGACTGTGTGAGTTCAAGGCAACCACCACAACAACAAACTCCAAATGATTCCCAATACCATGGAAAAATGCGATCACAGTTTGATTCCTTCCCTCCAACGTCTTTCAACAACAAGCAACGCAATCACCATCTTCATCGATTACCTCAACGTTGCCAAAATTCTCCGGAAACGAATTCAGTAGAAACGGTTGATCTAGTGTCCGATGATGGCAGTCATGAGTCAGATTATGAGATTTCGAACTTCTATATTCCCACAGACAAGTCTATCTCATATCATAGTGCTCAAGCTAATCAGTATTCGCTGGGTCGACAACAGACTTTAAGATCTACTTCTATTTTGAGAAATGGGTTCAAGAGCGCACAAGATTGCACCCATCTATCAAAAATTGACAATACCTGGGACCCCCCAAATTTAACTTCCAGTTCAGATTTTTGGAATTCTAGAAATTATATTTCTGGACGGGAAAGTGGCGGTTACTATGATAATTTTGAATCTATGAGGTCTAGCCAGGCAGACAAGAGGGGTAGTTATGCGATGCACAATCAATCTTTACGCAATTCTTCCATATTGGAACAAACATCAAAGAGTATGGTGCTTGGCCAATCGCAGCGACAAAATGGTAATGTGTGCTATTTTCCATCTCTTGACCCTTCATCCTATTTAGATATTGAAATCAACTTGCTCAAACAGTGCGGTTGTGTTGAAATGGGCGATATACGATGCAAGAACAATATATTCTGTCAGGTTAGTGTTAGTATACTACTCTTGCCTTATTATCACGTGAGTTTATATTAGATTTTTTCTGAGCATTTCCTTTAAGGACATTTTGGAGTATTTAGGTCTGGTATTTTTCCAATCGTGGAATTTTTCAAATTTTGAGTGTTTATGTGAGGAGACTGTTAAACTACCAGTGAAAGGAGTTTATATTGTATTATTATTATTTCCGTAGCAAAACAAAAATCCTAGAACCTTTGTTCGCGAAAAATATCTAGCTTCGATATAGTTCAAAGAAGTTCATTTGAGCATGAATAGAAACAGAGATCGATGTTTTCTTCTGAGAGTTGCATAATTTCGATGTCTATTGACGCATGTCCTCTAAAACAATTATTTATTTATATCGAATAGCAGGCGTTTTGATGGTTATCATTAGCCCTTTAGTTGACTTCAGGCTTCACAGAGGGGAAGGAACATCAAAGTGAAAAAATTCGAGAAGGGGGGGGGGACAGAAGAGTGTTTCCAAGAAAAAGGTGAGGTGAGTACTGTGGAAGTAGTCGAATATGGAGACACAAAGGTAGAGTGAAAAAGATGAGGTGAGTACTGTGGAAGTAGTCGAATATGGACCAGTGCAGTGGGGTGATGATAGTTTGAAGTCAGAAGTCAACTGTGTGGAGTGATGGCTGTTTGATGTCAGAAGTCAACTGCCGGTTTATAGACTTTTTTTGCCGTATATGAGTATACGTTTGCCCTGGGTGCATCACGTGGAGGTAAGTCTATCACACCCCCCCCCTCCCTCTGAAACGATTAAATCTACGTACTTCGAGTCTCTCAACCCAATCTGTTTGTTTGAAAGCGTCTTTCTAAATAGAGATAGAGGGTTCTTTGTTAATCATCTGCATTGACCTACACCCTTTGATGAATTCGATCATTTAAAATTGCACTTTTGTGCTTTGCATATTCACCATTTAAGAACATTTCAACTATTTCACTTATTCAGTATGCAGTTTTGTGGAATTAGAATGGGTCATTTAAACACCTTGGCGTCTTTCAACGAGCAGTTCTACATTTTTTCTCACGTTTTAACCTGATTCATTGCACTAGCTGTCATGTAAACTAGGAATAATTCGTGAAGTGCATGAATAGAAGTGGGTGTAAACTTGAAAGAAGCTTCCTCTATAACCCCATTGTAATTTCGGCTTTTTTTTTATTTAAACTTCAATCAAACGTGTAACGAATTGTAGAGTATTCTAAGCGATGAAAGCTTGAAGAAAATCCGACTTTTCATTGTTGGGCTCGTTGTTTGCATTTTATAATCCCCTCTCCACATGGCTGTATTTTATGCAGCTGGCTGCCCTAATTCTCCTATTTACTGTTATTTGCAACTGCTCATTTTAACCAAATGGGGGTCAATATCCGACCTAATTGAAGTTTAACCCTAATCTTTTAACGCCCGAATAATTTTTTTTGAAAAATGCACTCACACGTGCCTCACATCAGACTGATGCCGCCTATGTGATGAGTTTTGGTGGCATCAGGTGAAGGCTATAGACGTTTTGAATGTTTCAAACGGCAATGGCGCCTTCTATTACAAGTCTAGTACTAGTGGAACTCTGAAAGAGGGGGCCGTACGGTCTGTGGGTTGCTAAAGAGTTAAAGGAATTATTTACGAAATCCATTGTTTATTCTTAATTAGCTTTCGAATACTTGGCTTAGGTAATAAAAATTGTTTCAGTATTCTATTATAATTGTTTAGACGGAAATGATTTTCACGAAAAAATGGCTCTATTTAGTGAACCACTTCATGTGCGTGAACTCACTGTTTTACCCTAAATAGAATGATTTGCTCTCACTATTAGTACAAATTCCATGATCGATCATCTTCCTGGGCAGTTGGAATATTTCTTACCATATTAAGCGCTTTTTTATAATATTTTGTTAGATTTCTTTAACCGAAAACTTGATTTCTGTTCCGGCTCTTTTTGTATTGCTGAACGTACTTTCTCCAAGGTTTTTGTCTCACATGCTCTGCTGTTGTGGGTGGTTCCTACACGCAGAAATAGCTACCTTTATTTTAAGTGTATTTTTCTTGCATTACCCGAATTTAATATTATTGCGTACTGGTATGATCGATTAAAATGCCATTTTGGTTTTTTTCAATGACTTATCAGTGCATTTAATTAATGCTGCTAGTCATTCTGATCGCGTAAATTCACCATTTTTTAGGGTGAAGTTTAGTTGGCATTTGGAAGGCTTAAAATTAGGATATTCTACTTATTTACATTTAGCCAAAATAAGTTTATAGTGTGTTGACCTTAACTCTGAGTACCGAACGAGTCGAAATTCCGGATTTCACAGTTTGAATCTTCTCACCCTTTCTCTTTTTCAGCTGCGCATCCTTTTTTTTCTTGACGCTTGGTTATTTGCTTGTAGATTGTCCAGTCTGGGGGAGTTGAGTCTTAATTTAAATCCTTTCTTGTTCAACCAAACTTCAATTGTTACGTCATTTAGGTATTTTTTGGTATTTTGGTTATCTGCCTGATAGCTGTTAAAAGTAAAAACACGAATATCAGACTATACCGATTTCCAAAGTAAGATGGCCTTTCATCTCATGGTATGCTTACTGGGTGCGTTATTTGCTTGAATGTGCGGTTTCCTTGAGAAAAAAACAAGCGTGTCGGTTTAGTTGAATAGCTTCTAGTTGGGTGTCAGACTAGAATAGCATTGTTGTTATTGTTCCGATAAAGGAATGTTCACAAAATTCCAATGCCAGATTTGCATGTTCTACAATTTAAACATTAACCTGCCTTTTAAATACTTTTGATTTAAAATAACATCCTATTGACACTTAAAGACAACTGCTATTGTTTAATTCAACTCTTAATTAAAATTTTCAGGACTAGGGTCCAGTGAATCTGTCTTGGGAAGTCGAATACATTTCTCATGGGATTTGTATGCTTAAATTAACAAGTTTTTTAAAGTGATATTAACTTGTTTTTCTTTCGAGTGTTATCAGTCAAAAGAAAATTCGATTATTAAGTAGGTACCTTTCGCTCCATTCAATCCATTTCTAAAGTGTCATCTGGAGTAACTTTTAATTTCTCTCATTAAGGTGTAAAATAATCGGGAATTAATTTAAATATTATTATTATTATTATATCAAATGGCAGGCGTTGTGAAAGTTATCATTAGCCCTTTAGCTGACTTCAGGCTTTATAGAGGAGAAGGGACATCAAAATGAAACAAGTCGAGAGGGGGGAGGAGGAACAGAAGAGAGTTTCAAAGATGTAAAAGAGACGGGGGGGAACAGAAGAGAGTTTCAAAGATGTAAAAGAGACATTAGTTTATTTGATTTAAGATAGCCCGTAAACTCTCTAGATAGACCCAAATTGATTCAGGTTCCTCCTTACTTCGTGGGTTAAGTTTGGTTCATCTTGTGTTCGATCTCATTTTCTTTGAATTACGTCGTTTTCAACGAAGGCCATAATTATTTTATCTTCAATTTGATTAGAAAATCTCTCGTCGTTTCTTGTAAAATTAATTTAATTCAATTAACTGCACAATTCTCTAGCTATAATAGCAAAACAAGTCCTTTAAAGTGATCGATTGGTCTTTCTACTTAAGTTCAAAAATATGACTTACACAAGGGGTGTACAGCTTTCAGTGTTAAATTTAATGCTAAAAGAGAAGTTGAATATTAAATTACGAGATTATGTTCCCAAAATCCAAGTTACACGGCTGACGTCGATTTGTCCACAAGGCCTCCATTGGTTTGTCAATCAATTGACAAGAAGTGTTAAGACGCATGAATTAAAATCACAGAAACAGGACGTTTTATTTTAATATACACATCCATCTTTTTCTCAAACTGGTTTGGATTCGCTTATTATTGAAATATGACATCTTCCCTAAATTTACGAAGTTTTAGAGGTCGATTGGTTGTGATTTTCTTATCGTTGAATTGATGTAAGCCAATGTTTACAGTTTGTTGAAACAAAATTTTCGTTATATCTGACTTCAAGATCGCCCCCGTTCCTCTATAGTTAAATTAACTGTTATCTATACTCATTATAAGTTCTCATGCAAATTGGAGTATCTTGCACGCGCCAAATTTTTCATCAATTGTGCGTTTGTGTATGTGTGTGTGTACTTTCTGAATGTGTCCACTTCTATTGTTCAATTAGAAGACTCGTTTCCCACGTTTCATTTGAAATAGAGAAGTTAGTGGTCAAAGCCTCTTTATTTGTCTATGCAATTCCATTGAAATCCACCGTAGCCGATCATGCTGGCTAGCAATAATCAAGGTAAGAGCAAAGGAATGTGAGTTTTTCATCAGCGGGACCTCAGGTTTCTATCTCCCCTGTGAAATGGAGTTCAAAGTAGGCTTGTCCACAATATCTTTCAATAACTTCTAAATACTCCTTTTTAACAATTGGATCACATTTTACTATGTGAGATATAATTTAAGGGTAAATTTGAATTATCTCTTTTACGCCTTCAAAAAGTGGTTTTCTTTTGTTGAATCTATTCCCCTTGAAGTTCAATTACTTTTATTGCCCTCCCGAATTCAAGTTCTTTTTCTGCATATTTTTACAGAAAATCTCTCTCGCTCTCGAACAATTTTCTGGAGCTTTCATTTTACTTTCTAATTCTGGCTCAACAGGTGTTAAGTATTATATAATTGTGCTATTATAGACAATATGAAATTTCACTGCCCAATTCTGTCCAATTTCATTCGACTCTATAAATTAATTATTATGATCTTGATAAGTTGGCCTATAGTAATTTATGTCACAAATCACTCTCACATGCACTGGTGACTTAGGACTCGCTGTCCAGAATCACGAGTTTATTTTTAAAACTAGTAATAAAGTGGTGGTAGAATAGGGGTTTTTTCAAGGTGCTATTCCTTTATCCAATATGAATGTTGTGAGTACTTTCAACGAGGATTCTACTGTTTTATACTGACTCCTCTTATCGTTGGTAAGCGCTTTGACTTCAAAGTGAAGTAATCTTACTTCCAATTGGCAATCGCTTTCAATGCAACTCCGAGTTTTTGTTAAAGAATGGGGATTTTCATGTACCTTCCTTTAAGAATTAATCTAAGTAGTTTTGGTATTCCTAGATGGGACTCAAATTTATGGTCTCTAATGTAGCTGACGACAAATAACCAGTGTCGCCATCCTTTCTAAATTCAGGTAAAAGGATTATAGCCAGTTTCACGCACTTTCAAAGGTGTTCTTCAATCAGGAAACTGCTAACTTGTCAGAGGTTAGGCACGATTAATTTTAGCACATTGCGATCTACATTCATTTACATATGTTTTCTGTTTCTATTGGGTGGGCAACTAAGTCATTGCCGATTTCAAATAAGAAGGCAAATTCGGAATTTTTTGTTTAAAAATATAACTTTATTCAATTAGATATTGGCCGTTCTTGTCGATGACCTTTTCCATCGTTCTGGCAGAGTAAAAATTCCCCGTTCGTAAAATGTTTGGTCTTTGCTATTTAAAAACTGAATTAGGTGTGATCCGACATCATCCGCGTTGTTAAAAATGTTACCATTTAAAGAGTTTTGCATGGAACGAAACAAATAATAATCCGAAGGCGCAAGGTCAGGGCTATATGGTGGGTGTGACAAAACATCCCAACCCAGTTCCAATCATTTTTGCCGAGTAACCAAAGATGTGTGCGGGGGCCTTGCGTTATCATGATGGAAAACAACACCCTTCCGCCGATTTGATAATGCCGGCCGCTTATCTTCAATTGCATCCTTCAGTTATTCGAGTTCTTCAACATACACATTTGAATTTATCGTTTGGTTCTGCGGCATGAGTTCAAAATACAAAATCCCTTTGTGATCCCACCGGACTGACAGCATAATCTTTAATTTTGGTGAATCTCTGCTTTTGATACTATTTGGGCTGGTTGATCATGCTTCACCCATGATCTCTTGCGAGTAACATTGTTATAAACTATCCACATTTCGTCGCCAGTAACTAGGTTCTTCAGAAATGGATCATTCTCATTCTCATTGCGTTTCAGTAGCGGCGAATCACAGATGCTAATCCGTTGCGTCAAATGAATTTCCTTTAACTGGTGAGGGATCCATAAATCAAGTTTCTTGACATAACCAAGGGTTATGTCAATTTATTTTCAATGCATGTATGCGACACATTGAGCTTCTCTGCAATATCTCGTGTTGTGCTGTGACGATTTGAATCGATAATGGCCTTGATATGGGTTTCATCCACTTCGACTGGGCGGCCAGATCGTTGTGAATTTTTCAGTGAAAAATCACCGCAACGAAATCTTTCAAACCAATTTCGACACTGCCTTTCTTTTAAGGCTTCATCTCCATATACGGCACATAACTTCTTTTGTGCTTGCGATGCGTTCTTGCCTTGTCGGAAGTAATACAATAAAATGTGTCGGAAGTGCACGTCCTGTTCTTTCATTTTTAAATTGGGATGAAAACAAAACTAAAGAACTAAAAAAAAAATTTTTACTAATTAACCTATAAGCCCATACATTAAGAAAAAAATACAGGTTAGATGCTGTGGCCACGTTAACAAAACAAAAGAAAGTATAGAGTGAATCTGTCAACAAAAACGGCAATGACTTAGTTGCCCACCCAATAGCATAACGAAATTCGTGTCATTTGAGATTCACCATACTCTAATTGTTGCATCATTACTGACAATGGAAAAGGGGGGAGGGAACATATTCCAGTAAGGTATAACGTGGTTGGGAGTGTATTAATTATGTTTGGACGCTAAGAGCCCTGGTTTATTCCAAATTTGGAGGAATTGAGTTCTACTTCTTAAAATTATTTTTTTAATGAAAATATTCCTAAAGTTCAATTTCCGCTACTTGAATCCTGATTCTTCGGGTGAGTTAAGAGTATTTTTTGGCCAATTAATTTGTGAGAATGGCTGGCCACGTCACTCTTGATTTCTTTGCTTTTTCTATTAATCATGAACACTTAGTTGGGATTGGCAAATACCATTTAAATTAGTGTGGATGTTCGAAATAATAATTTTTGAAGTGCGTATTTACAATATTCGAAACGTTTCTAGTTCCACTGAATCGAAACGTATACGTGTCCATTGCTTGCGTAAAATTCAACACGCACTGTGTGTGTGCGTGTGTGTGTACTTTTAGATAGCCTTTCGCATTAGACTAATAGGAGTCCTGCATAATTTGTCTTAATACGTTGAGTATTTACTGCAGTAATTAACCGAGCAAAAAGGCTTACTGGATTTAGAATTTATTTTTGAATTTGCCTAGTGCATTAAAAATTGTGCATGTTGAACAGTTTGTGCTACACCTTATTATATAATAGAGTAGGATCGGATTGAGTTGAGGGAGGAGTTTGATTTTTTTCTGCGAACACCTTCACGTCTCAAATGAGTTCGTCAAAACTGGTTTCTCTTTTCAATTAGGCTTGAGGTTTTGGTTTTCATAACAGTGTATCGCATGTTTACTTTCTTTTGACTGGTATTTAAAAGTAAATGGCAAACAAGTTTGAGTTAGTTTAGAAGTTGATTTTAAGTACCCTTCCGAGTCGTCTATCTGAAGTGCTGTTCTTGTTATTATTTGCTAGTCATTAACTGATAAATACGATCTCTTGCACTTTAATGGTTTGCCTACACTTTTCCCTCCATGAACGACCTGTTCTAACATTTGACCCTCAAAAATAAGTCAGACATTATCTATCCGTTTTTCTTTGAATGAGCAATGAGATGCTATTATCTATCTGTCTGGTCATCATTTTTCAACCATAAAATATTTCGGTAACCGTTATTTCATCCAAGTAAAGAAACTTACTTGCCTAAATGAAGTCTTCGATATTGTTGGTAACGATTTTGTATCTGATTGCTTAGACCCATTTCCTACCTCATCTAGTGCTTTTCGAACCATAGCGTTAGACCACTTCCAGGAAATAACCCCAGTTTGTAAATCTTTCATTTCTTTATGTGTTGTCGGGTGTATTCGATCGTTGATGCCTCTATGTAATGACTAACTGCTGCAGCGTCATTTAGAGTTCATGATACCGAAGCACACAGGTTTAATTCAATTTGTTGGTCTAAATTTATCAGGTGAGCTCTAGTATATTTCCTGTGCTTAAAAGGAATCCTGAAACTTCGTCTCTTTAGTCATTCCGCTAGTGTGGTGCAGTGGTTAACCTGTCCATTCAGTTATGTGGATGCCCAATCGCTCCGGTTAGTTCTATTCAAGACTGGAGTATTAGGGTGCGATTTTTTTCACAGGAATATCCCCTCCCCCTCTACCCTAGTAATTTGTTGATAGTGCTTCCCTTAACAGGCTTTGAGTGTTTCTTTTTATTCGTAGTACAAAAGTAGAAGCTACGTGTTTCCTTTTCTTTCTGCTTACCCTTTTCATAATTTACCTGGTATTCCTTGCTGCTTTTCCACTTACTCCACTTGAATATCAAAGCATTTAATGATTTTCTATTCTTTACACTCCAAGTTAGTGTGTCTATATTGATTTGTTGTTTCTTTGAATGAGCTTATGCCTGTTTACTTACTTGCATCCTATTTACCACTTTTAGATCCACACATGGGAAGAGAAGAGGCGGGTGCAAAGGCCGCGCGAGCTAAAGGAAATACTCAACAATCTTCGACAACAGCAAAAGATTGTGGGAATGTAATTTTTCCACGCTTTCCATGCTTTCTACTCTTATTACTATTACCTATTCTAAAGAAACCTCAAAACCTCAACGTAAGGGATAAAGGGTGGGAGGAGGATTGAGAAGGAACAAAGACTATAGAGCCAGAATTAATCAGGTTAAACCCTATAGTAATTAAGTGCGTTGCCTCATTCATCATGGGATAAAGTTCCATAGTCATTTTTTAATGATCTCTCATGACAGGACTTAAAAAGCTTTTTCGATTCTCTTCATCATGGGGGTACTTCCATCCCAATAGGTTTTAGAACTTCATCAAGAGAGAGAGAGAGAGAGAGAGAGATTATGTTCATATCTTACGGAGGAATTGTAGATCAGATCGATTACTGCTTCATGCTTACTTTCTTCAAACTTACCGTTTCTTTTCATGCGAAAGAAGATATTGTGGGGGACAAGTTTTCATATGATTTCTGATCTATCTTCTTTTCTCACAATTCTTGTAGCATCCATTTGATGCAGAAGGCAGCCAGTTAGCAGATCATCTTCGATTTTTTTACAATAGATTCATCAGTGCGTGCTCATCTCGTTTTCATTTTCAGAGTCGATGACACCGAGAATTTACACACAATTTCTCTTTGACGTAATTTTTTCGATAGTGGGTATTATTTACATTTTGTATGGTATTTATCATTTAATTTCTGCAAACTTTTCCTAACCAATTCTTTGAAAGTGCAGTTTCAATGGCATCTGCTTTTGGTACGGAAATTCCATTAGCTATTTTGGCCATCGCACCTTCTCTAAGAAGACCTAACCATAACTCCAATCTTCATTTTTCTATTTGTGTTTCAATGGTTTTCAGAGAGACCCTCACTTGTTTCCCTCTATGCAATTCTAACCTTATTCTTTGGATGTGTCTTAGACAGATGCTTATAAGGTAGCAGACATTCGTCTGCTCTTTGGATTTTTGTACAGTACTGTCTCGTGGCGGTCTCCTTAGCCAGTTAATTGCCTCTATCCTGGTGAGATGATATTCTTCCGTCGCCACGTTATTGTTCGTCCACCTAAATATTTGAGGCTCGTATATTCTGCTCACATGTGGCATATTCAATACTTATTCTCTCTGGGGTCTTTCCATCCCCCCCCCCCCCCCCCCCCCCCCCCCCCCACCCCCTACAAGCGACTTCCTCTGCATTAAAAACGTAACTTCGTCGAAAGTTGTTTCAATTTGCAAATGCGAGTTTTTTATGCCATTCGAATTTCTACCCTTTTTCATCTTAATTGCATTTTTTTATTCTTGTTCAAAAGGAAAGTCATTCTTCTGTCGTTATCCTTATTATCTTGAAAATCAAAATATGTCGTGAAATATGTGCTGAGAAATTGGATTCTATCTATGGTTTACCTAGTTTATAGTTTAATCACTTGGAAGAAGCGAGGGAAGTCGCTGAGTAGTTCAATTCTAATCAGTGTTAATTAATTAGTTGGAAGTCGAATCGAATTTGTTCGGCTTGTTTGATTGGTGCTTGCAGGGTTTATTATCCTTGCATTGGTTTATTATTTTTTTCGGGTTCCTGTGCTTGTACTTAGGAATGCAACATAATATAACTGGTTTTGTATAATGCATTTTTTATAAGGCTCAGTTTGTGCTTTATAATAAAATTACTACCACCCAGATCCCAGTAAGAGAACTTGCAGCTCAAACGACTGTTTTCCCATTAGCAAAATGAATGTGCTTTCTTGTAGTGAGATGGGATGCATGGTAGATAACCGACTGTCTTGTTGTTGGCCGATAATTGATTCGAGCATTTCTTCAGTGATGGGCTTGAATGCGTCAAAATGTAATAATCTTAAGCGTGCCCCTTGATTGCCCTCATGGTATTCGACTAGGCTTCCTAAAGCAAGCAGTCTAGGACATATAAATTAAATTAAAGAAGGTTATAATTTGTTTATAGTTCATCAGGCGTCTTCCTCGTTTTGCTGGGTCAGGTAGCTAGAAACAAGGCAAGCCAGAATTCTGGCACTTTCATTCATTGTAACCTATCTATTTATCAGAATGAAAACCTCTCTCAATAGTTTTAAATGGTCATCTTAGGTGTGAGAACCTAAATCAGGATGGATTTAGAATTAATGTTCCTCACGATCGTAAACATGACCATGATGTATTAAGATGTCACAACTAAACTGTCGTAATACCTGCGGATCACCACTCTCCCTCGGTTCTCGATACACATCATCATTTATTTTTCCTCAATTTCAGGCTCTCGGAGAATTCCCGACTACGAATTCAACGATTACCTCAGCCATCAACATCGGTGGTATCAAATCCACATCCCTCCACTTCTGCATCCATTACCTCATCTGTTGCAGCAGCTAGGAAAGCCAATCCAGTCCCCCAGTGCCTATCCTCTGGTGTTTCCCTGAACTCTAGTACTCGACGTGTCCCTATCTCCAATGGCAGTGTAGTGGGCAGCAGTAGTCGACAACAACAACAACAACAAAAGCCCACAATCGTTCATCGTTTACACAATATCCCCAACCTCCTTCAACGCACCAGTGCCGCCAGCAGTAACACTGCCGTTGTCTGGGGACAAGATGGTTCGCTGCCTTCTTTCATCCATTCTTCGGCTTCTGCCCAAGTCTCCTCACTTCCTCCGCCAAGTGGATTTCCTCCTGGTTCTTCATCCTCCTCAAATTCCTCTACCTTGACGAAAGTTGCAAGGAAGACGCCGCACATTGAGCTCAGCGCAGGAGCTCCTGAAGTACAGGTATGCCGCTATTTATAACTTTATCGTCACCTACCTCTTGTTGCTTACTTAAATAAATTTCCTCTAGCCTGAGTGAACCAGTCTCTTATCCTAGTTGATCGTCACTTGCATCGTAGTTTAGTGGTCTCTGGAATTACGCACAAAACACTCAAGACCCTTTGAAGAACGCGTCTTATTTGGAGCAGCACACTAATATATTGCGTTAACGAAATTTGTAGTCAAATCGTGTATCAAGAGGAGTTTATCATGTGGTCCGACACTGAGCCGGAAATCGTAATCGCTTTAAGCCCCATGGGTATTGTAGGGTTTCAGAACGAAGGTATTTTCGTGGAAGCTACGCGTTTTATTTTATCGCACTCATATAGCCATTAAGTCTCGAAGAAGAGTCATATAGGAGTTTAGGGTAGTGCTATTGCTTTGGAAAGTCAACGGCACCATTTTCCTCACTTTTTAATTCTCTCCAATTTTTGGAATTATTACTGTGATGGGAACCTCTTAATAGAGCACACTTACGTCCGTTGGTTGATGGCTCGGGCTTCTTTACCTTGAACCCTTGGCATATTTTCCATTTCCAATTTTTTTCTTATCCCTTCTTGTTGAAGGGGTTAATTGCCGTGACTCGAGTGGTTATTTTACTTCTGTATTCTCTCTCTTTTGCCTTCTTCAAGCGCATATCCTATCTTCACGGAATGGGTTCTTGTGCGTATGTGTGTGCGTGTGCGCGTGTCGGTGACTCGGTTCTCAGTCGAGCAAGAATTCATTTCAGGCCATTACTTGATTTTCCCCTCCCCCGCCTCATTTAGTCATCGATGCATTTGCGTGGATATCGCGCCTTAAAAGACGCCATATTCACGACGTTAATTATCGATGCGCACACAGCCATCTGCATTCAGGCTCGGCCATATTATTTCATTTTATGGACTAGTTTGGATTCCCATTGAAAGATTAGAGCTAAAATAAAAGATGAAATACTTAGGGAGAACGTAGTTAATTGGTAATCATTCCTCGTTCAGGCTCTTACGAAAGTGCTTTTGATTGTTTCAAATTAAAAGGCTTGTTCGCTATTTGGGTTATTTTATTTCTTTTAATCGAGTTTGCCATTAAGGCTTATTTATCGTGTTGTTTTAAAATCGATTGAAGAATCCGGATTTTGGCATCCATGGGGACAGTTTTTACATTTGTCTTCCTTAAAGGTCACGTTAATCATCTTGTGTCCTACAGCTTCTGTTGTGTTTAGGTAGGATTGGTCATAGCACTAGGTAAGACAATTTTTGATTCCATTTGGAAAAATGACGAGCTTAATGCGTTAGCGACTTCGTCGACAGTTGATTGATTGGTAGCCATTGATAGAATTCCAGGTTCTTATAGAAAGGAATATAATTCCTAAAATACTATTTTTCGCATTTGAGCATTTCCTCGTGGGTTTAAATTGCTTGAGGATTAAACTTTGCAACTTACCTTCAACTTTCCGAATCGTTTTTCGAGTTTTGAAGGTTTTAAAATGTTATTGGACAGTCGTAGAGGAATGGGAGAATAGGGGAAGAGGGAAACGAGCCTCGGTGCTGCGCGGGTGGAATCGGAGTTAGTTGCTTTACTCGATGATGAAAATGAATAAAACTGCTATCTGGTAATTAGAATAGCACAGAGCAATGGTTTAACACGATAGCGGACTACGTTTAGTAATTGAGGGGGGTATTTCTGTTAAGAGGCGTCCGGATAATTTTTGAAATTCCATTTCCTTCAGAGAACTTTGCATTTCGTCGTTGGTTTTTTCACAATTATTTGATTTTATTTGATACAATTAAACTGAGAGTTTGGGGCTTTAAATATGGATGGCACTTCAGTCGTTGCATTCTTTGTGGATCAATATCAACACATTTGTTTCAAGTGGGTGTGTCCCCCTTAAACGACGTCGTTAATTAACGACGCTCATGTTTGTCCTTTATGTGGTGTTTACGGAGTAATCACTTATACTAATACTCAATTAATTTGCTTTTCAATATTTGGCCTTATGAAAAAAATGCAAACCGTGAAGTTTTATCTTAAATTAAGTCTGCCTGTAGTACCCCAACCGTTTTGTGGTAATAATCTTGGAGCACATGGTCATGAGTTTTGTATGGCAGTGTTTGGCTTTCGCTGCATCGATCTAAGTATGTGATTTTGTAATGAATCACCATTTTTCGTGCACTCGAACAACTGATTTCTGAACTGCGTAGTATTTCTTTTAATTAAACAATGTGAATTATGGAAAGTTATTTATTTATATCAAATGGCAGCGTTTTAATAGTTATCATTGGCCCTTTAGTTGACTTTGGGCTTCACAGAGGGGAAGGAAAATCAAAATGAAAAGTCAAGAGGGCGGCGGGGAACAGAAGAGTGTTTCGAAGATGTAAAAGAGACAGA
>UZAE01000383.1:0-24670 GCA_900617975.1 Rodentolepis nana | reverse complement strand
GGGGGGGAACAAAATGTCAATTGCATTTTTCGACTGCCATTAGGTCTTCAAAGGTGATTTCGAGTTAAAAAACGGATTAACGTAATGGTACATTATTTGATATCAACAAAAAATCGTGCTAAAGCAGGTCCACAATTTTTATTAATTAAAGTGAATATTGGGTTCAAAATATGCGAATTCATATAATGAATTGCACTTTAGATCTTAATTTTTAGAGGCTTAACAATGACAAGCATTAATTTTTTATTGAAGTGGTTATCAGAGAAATAGTACGTATAACATCCATACATGGTACAATTGTCTAAGGATGTCGAAGGCAATGTTGCACTAAGTGATAGATTAAGCTATTCAGCTATTATGAATTTTTTATTAATTTATTTGAGCATTATTACTGAATGCTAAAACGGGTTCCCTTTGATGAGGATATATTGATCATTGGTACCTAAAATTTCCGTCAGCCACGTATTGCTATCATTTTGAATACGTTTCAGAGTAAATTTAAATTTCTAGAGAAACGATTTTACTCTGATAAAGAAGTGCTAATGTGAAAATCAGCTTATTTTTAAAGAAACGTGATGAATTAATCTGCATTGAGGATTTTTGACGGCTTAAGATTCAATTTCAAATATCGCTACATGAATAACTCAAATTCCTTGAGAATTTAAAAATGAAGATTTCACGACCATTTGGGAATTGTAAGAACATTAGCTCAAGCGATTTGACTGGAATCTGCTCAAGAGTTATGCATTCCATGTGACCTGCTTCACTATCATATCATAGATTGCAAAATTTTAATCCAGTCTAAAAGGATTGCCAATATTTGAATATTTATTAAAGATATAATAGAAAGGTTAAAAGATTTCTACATAGGAAGTATTATAATATTGTAATCATCCGATTTAACTCTGACTGCTATAAAACTCCCATTTTCATATTGAACCAAATGTGTAGTCGGGCAAAAGCTTCCAAAAACATGCAAAACTTTGAATGATTAAAGTAAAGACGTGTAAGATTTTAGAAGCCTTTAATTGAATTGAATGCAATAAAAGGCACTAGAGAACTGTGAATGCGTGCTCTTTTAACACTTCCTTCGACCAATTTATTTATGACATAAATGCGCAACATGCGTTAGGAAATTGAAGCTCCAATTAGAAAGTTATTTAATGGTTTAAAACAAGACTAACGGCATGACCTGGAGGCATGATAAGAAATTTTATCAAATGGAAAAAAACAATACTAAGAGCTCCGGGAAATCTGACAGGCTTAAATACATATAATTAAAGTAATAATTATCGAGTGTACTTCAAAGGCGTACAAACTATATTCTTTTGGAACTAAATTCAAGCACAATTTGGTTTTGAGTATAGCCGATTTACGATAAAATCACGTGGATGATTCACGCATCAAAATTTATTTCACTGAACCTGATTATGATTTCAGTGTGCTCAAAGCACTCAAAAGTGCCTTAATATTAATAAGAAATCAAATTTGATTAAACCATAATATAAAATCCAAAGGTTTATCAATGAAAGGTAATTTGTGCACCGATATCGAGAAATCAAGGTACTCAGAAGAAAATCGATATCAATGATTCCAGTTTTACATTTTGCAGCAAAAAATGAAGATTAATGCACATTAAGTAAATTAAGATGTAAAATATTAAAAGATCCTCCTATCCAAGTGTAACCAAACGGTCCAATAATTTGAGTTCTTGAATAAGCAATATATCAAAGTGATATTCGATGGATATTTTTACAATATTTACATCATTAAAATTGTTTTTATTTATCTCAGTCTACATTCAGAACAATCAATTACGATTTTCGCGCAGTTGGCCTGCTAGTGCCAACGATGAAACGGGTTGGTATTAATAGAAATCCACATTTCTAGTAATGAAAAATACCTCTTTTAGAATAATAATAATCGAAAAATGGGAAAAAATGTGAATATCAAGTATGTGCATGTATTTTTTAAAGTATCAATAATAGTTAATTTGCTGAATCCGACTAATTACAACGAAAGTTTATTTTACAATAGAAGAATTGATTAGCTTAATTATTGGTTTCGTTGCCGAAGTGAAAAAAATCAGTTACGAAAAATATATTTAAAGTTTGTTTTTTTGGAACTTTCTCGCGCCACGGAATTGAGAAAAGTGATTTTTGTGTGGACAGTTAGTTTAGAGCTTTTAGAAACCATTCGAAAGTCGGTATAATTACATCTTATTATCTGTGTTACTTCGAGTCACGAAGAAAAAAGCATTATTTTAGCTGCCAAATCAAAATTAAGGAAGAAAGTTATTTTAAATAGGAGAATCTGAATAGCTATTTGCATAACAGTGTTTCACTTGAGAAGATTAAATTTAATTTAAAAATGTACTTTTTGTCATTTATTTAGGCTCACTTGCAAATTATGTAACGTTACCTAACAGGTCAAATGTATTTTAGAATTAGAAATTCTTACTTATCACTTCATGAACGAAGATGCCATTTTATTGTGATCAAAATTATCTGCCTCTCTAATAATTCATTTAGACAGTGGTGAAACTTTTCAAACTAAACTGAAGTAGAAATGAACGCGCAAGTCAGGTTCAACAATAATTAGGCACGAAAAATTCGATAATCTTCCGTTTCAAGCAAATTGAAATGTAGAGGGTCTTAGTAAACTAATTTAGTAAACTTATGTAATGGGAACTCATGATTGTTTGAAGTAACCTAATCTCCCTTGAGATGCTTAATTTATTAAAGTGGTAAATGTCCAACTTACCTGTTGAGTTCCCCATTACGTTCGTGTATTTTAAGTGAAAAAAATTCATTCAATGTCTATTAAAGAAAAAAGTGAATGTTCGTAGTCAAAAAATCTGTCCAACAAGAAGCAAAAAACTGGTAAGTTAGAAGTATCATTTTCCTTGAAGTTTCGAGTCGACAGGTTGTTTTATATCAAAGTGAAACTTCAATGGAGGGAACAGGAATGGAAATACTTCTATTTTGCTGAACTTTAATAATGTCGAGAAGAAAGTACAAATATGCATCATGAAGATATTTTAAGCTCTATTTTTTTCATATTTTTGAGCCTAACTGAACCAATATAATCTTATAGCCGATAAGGTTTATTGATCATGTTATTGAATTATGCGCAGAAAAGAAATGTTTCATGAATGAATTTATTCTTATCGAATAAAGAATAATGAATCCTATATTCTTAATAATTTATGAAACACTGCAATTAATGTTTTTTATACATTTGATGGTAATGGTTAGGGATAATGACGGCATGATAATATGAAACAATCATGAGCTAAAGATAATTTTGGTCACGGCATTTCTGCAGGGAAAAGTTTTTGAAGCTGTCAAATATGAAATTGAAGAAAATTAATCAGTATAGCATGATCGATATATCTTTAAATTTTTATCCACTAGCATGATTTGTCAATTTTGATCTGGTTCAAGCAAGAACCCTCTAATGAGCATGTATTATACATGTGCCTTAATTTGTTTAAAATGGCAGGCACTTTGATAGTTTCAATCGCCCTTTAGGTGACTTCGGGCCTCACAGAGGAGAAATATCAAAGTGAAAAAAATTCGAGAGGTGGGGGGGGGGACAGAAGAGTGTTTCAAAGATGTAAAAGAGACAGACACAACGTTAGAAAATAGATGAGGCGAGAAATGTAAAAGTGGTCGACTATGACATACAGCGGGGTGATGGTAATTTGAAATCAGAAGTCAACTGCCAGTTAATAGACATTTTTGCCGTATAAGTATACGTTGTCTTAGTTAAATTCCACTTTCTAATAAGTAATTAACTGAAAATTCGTATCCATTTTTACATGAATGTGGCTGGATTGCATATGGGGTGCTTAACCAATTAAATATTCAAACTTCGTCTTTATAAGCCTTAAAATCATAAAAGTATCAACATTTGAATGAGGCTTTACTTTATAACGCTAAATGGATAATTTCTGAGGTGGCATAGATTGTGATTCATCAACAGAGGTTAATCAAGTCATCCTTAGTGCAAATGTTACAGGTAAATGCGTCGTTGTGGGCCGCACAGAGACGATTGGGATGGGAAATTATCTGCCCAAGCAAAGGAGGAAATAGGTGAGTAATAACTTGATCGGGCTGGTATTTGTGCTTAATTGAATAGGAAGGCTTCGTCTACTTTATTGGCTCTTATGCTTTAAAAATTTGGGGGAAGTGCATAGGATGCTTAACCACTGACTAGAAGGTCGTGGGATTTCTGCCGTCTTGGATATGGTTATGCTTCCAAATTCCCACAAACGCTCATTTCACAGCACTTGTACCTTTGGAAAATTTGCAAAGGAAACTGCTCAGGAAATTGCAATAATTAGTATTGATTATGCATATTGGAATAATGTTCTTTACATTTATATTTATCATACTTTACATGGCAAAAGCAGCAGACGCTTAAAAATGGAATCAAAAGTTTAAAAGGACCTAATCAAAAGTTGATAAACCATATACACTTGGAACTCTTGTAGGGTCATAACAAGTTCGTTGGTATGTGTTTTGAGTAGATTGCCTATTTTTACAGTGGGAGATGCAATAAATACACACTGATTAAAAAGCATTGATAATACAATACCCTGTCCAACACTGTTCTTCTAAGGAGAAGCAATATAAATGGTATTTCTAATCTCATGCTCCTTTCATTATCTAAGCATATGCAATATTAGTGATTGTCAGAGTATGGTAAAAATATGCACCAATTTCCACTGCTTGAAAGTTAATTAAGTAATTCTTTGTCCTTGAAATTTCTACTTCGCAGTTTCAGTCTCCTTTCATAATTGAAGATTGTCCGTTATTTTATACCGAATATTAAAATTAACAAAAACTACTTCGTAGACAGCAAATTCATACTCCAATATATGTTTTAAAAATAATCCGTATATATGAATAAATTCTCGATTCTCAGGTTGAGCTTGAATATCGAATGTACTTGCCATTGCTGCATATCACTGTGCTATTGAAACCAAATTAAAAGCTAGTCAGCACATTATTAGTCAAAGGCCGATTTGAACAAATAGGAATCATAAAACCTTAAACTCGAAGAGAAAGAAAAGGAGATAATATAATCAGGCTATGTTTAGTCATAGCTTGATTTGACCTACCAAGCAGCGCTTTCTCTAACATAAGGCAAGCTGTCTGGCAGGCATAGATTTGCTATTTCTCCAGGGTGTATGACATACGAAGTGAAGTCGAGCGAAAGTTCAATACTGACGCCTGTCAAATTTCGTCCCATTGATTATTAATCACCAGCTCCCTAGTCTTCTCCTCTCAATGCCCAAGGTTATAGAATTTGAAAACGATTTCATGTGGGCATAAACAACTAAATTGATAGCGGGGCTCTGAAAGGGATATTATTTTGTTTTCGGCATGAAGTTTGTGTTGGCTCACATGAACAAACTAAAATTTTTCAATGCAAATAAATGTGAAAAAATTGTAAATATTATTTTAAAACTCCATTCTTTTTGGAAAGGTTTACTAATAGCTGACTGGGTGAATCATAATTCTTCAAGGCAAAATTAACCCCACCCACCCCCCTCCCGCTTTCCCCACCTCTTGAATTAATTTTAACAAACGTCAGTGGGCCAAAATATTGTGAAAAATGAATCGTCAAAAAGTAGAGTTAATTGAAAATTTTAAAGGTTAAATCGCCAGGAAGAGCTTTTAGCGTGAGAGAATGAAAAGAAATCGAGCATTTAACTTAATGGGAAGAGAGGGGGTGGGGTGGGGGTAGGGGAGAGTGGGGGGGGTGGTTGGGAAAGCAGCAAATATTTCATTTGCAAGTCAAAAAATTTCACCGAGTGGTGAAATTTCTAGATAAATTATAATTGAATTAAGCAGAGATTCTGAAACGATCCAAATGAAAATGGTTCATTAAAATTTTATTTAAATTTGATTTGATTTAAAATACTTTTGGATTAAATAAAGAACCACTAATAGGAATTAAAGTTAACAGAAATAGAATGTCTTTTTTCTAGCTCGGTAAGTAAACAATTAGGAGTACCTTATGAGTCTATCCTTTTGCATTTACTCAAGTTTCTCTAAAAGACGCTTACACTTCTTTAATATGAAACTATAAATCACAGCTCCCACTAATTATTTCAAAAACTGAGTTAGGAGAATATCTGCCACTGTTTTTCTTTATTTCAGCATTAAACGAACGTTAGAAATAAATTAAAATTCATCTTACTGCATTATGATAATGTAATCATGCTCCAATATGATTCAAATTAATAAGTGTTTTCCATACATTATTATCAAAATCATTCAGGTAATAGGAATTTGATCATCCTCTGTGGAACTTCATAATACGCATATGAATTTCACTCATCATAAGCAGCGGTCGGTTGGGCAAATTGAATATAATACTTTTTTTCGAATATACAGCTCCAATAGAAATTTTTATTACATGATCTCGATGAATTTGAAAACTTGGAATATAAAAATAGGTCTAAACAAGACTACCCCAGATCATTCTTTATTTTGAAACCACAATACATTTCCCGAGTAAAAAATGAAAATTTTTCATTTATACATTGCAGGTAATAGTGTTAATATCCTATACGTTTTTTCGTTGAAATTAGACCTATTTTTGAATCCGCACAATGATAAGTTGTTATAAATATTTTCAAATGGCAAACTTTATGATATTTATCATTAGCCCTTAAACCTTGAACTTGGCATTTGAGTTGTTAAACATTAAACCTGCTCAATGCACAATAAATCATCCGGTTAGTGAATTTGTAAGCACTGACTTACAAGCAAAAATGTTTTACTGTGAATTGTCGAAAACAAATCAGCACTTAAACGTATGGGATTGAGTCGAACAAGATACAAAAGCAATAATTCACCTTTTACCAACAAGTCTACATGCAAAGATGAGTCGACACCAACCTCCGCAATGCTTAAAGCAAACAATGTGAGCAAAAACAATAAGGATAACGCGCAAAACACTGATAATTTTGATAATGTCAGCAGAGGTATGGACGCATGGAATTTGTTTTCTTTGGTCGGCTAATGACTGTCACCAACGCTCGGTTTGCCGTATGGAAGTGGAGGGGAGGAACGGTTTTAGACCGTCGTTTTAAATGTGTAAACAAAGGGCATACCGCCAATAACAGCGCCCTTCTGTCATATTTTGACAAGAATTTAAGTAAACAAAATTAATTAACAAAATTATAGGGCATGGGATTTAGTGAGAAATAGATGGTTCACTTAAGTATGATGACGCTTGACTTATTTTAACAATCTTGTGTGCATTTATGGTTTTTTCATTTCATTATCACTTTGGAAAAAAACTTTTATAAGGCGTATGCATTTAATGAGATAGTTTGCAAACAGTGGTGAAATATTTTGATTCTAAAAGTTTCATGCTGAATTTAAACAACTTAAAAATTTGCAAATTATATAAAAATTAAGCATTCTAATAAAAATCGAGAACAAACGTCATTTAATAACAAAACTGGTCCTTCGCCTATCCTCGTTGATACCCATATGTATTGGGTGGGCAACTAAGTCATTGCCGTTTTTGTTGACAGATTCACTCTATACTTTCTTTTGTTTTGTTAACGTGGCCAGAGCATCTAACCTATATTTTTCTCTTACTGTATGGGCTTCTAGGTTAATTAGTAAAAAATTTTTTTGTTTAGTTCTTTAGTTTTGTTCTTATCCCAATTTAAATATGAAAGAACAGGACGTGCACTTCCGACACATTTTATTGTATTACTTCCGAAAAGGCAAGAACGCATCGCAAGCACAAAAGAAGTTATGTGCCGTATATGGAGATGAAGCCTTAAAAGAAAGGCAGTATCGAAATTGGTTTGAAAGATTTCGTTCCGGTGATTTTTCACTGAAAAATTCACAACGATCTGGCCACCCAGTCGAAGTGGATGAAACCCATATCAAGGCCATTATCGATTCAAATCGTCACAGCACAACACGAGATGATACTGCAGAGAAGCTCAATGTGTCGCATACATGCCTTGAAAAAAAAAAATTAAAAACCCTTGGTTATGTCAAGAAACTTGATTTATGGATTCCTCACCAGTAAAAGGAAATTCATTTGACGCAACGGATTAGCATCTGTGATTTGCTACTGAAACGCAATGAGAATAATCCATTTCTGAAGAACCTATTTACTTGCGACGAAAAGTGGATAGTTTATAACAATGTTACTCGCAAGAGATCATGGGTGAAGTAAGATCAACCAGCCCAAACAGTATCAAAAGCAGAGATTCACCAAAAAAAGATTATGCTGTCAGTCTGGTGGGGGGATCACAAAGGAATTTTGTATTTTGAACTCATGCCGCAGAACCAAACGATAAATTCAAATGTGTATGTTGAAGAACTCGAAAAACTGAAGGATGCAATTGAAGATAAGCGGCCGCCGGCATTATCAAATCGGAAGGGTGTTGTTTTCCATCATGATAACCCAAGGCCCCACACATCTTTGGTTACTCGGCAAAAATTATTGGAACTGGGTTGGGATGTTTTGTCACACCCACCATATAGCCCTGACCTTGCGCCTTCGGATTACCATTTGTTTCGTTCCATGCAAAACTCTTTAAATGGTAAAATTTGTAACAACGCGGATGATGTCGGATCACACCTAATTCAGTTTTTTAATAGCAAAGACGAGACATTTTACGAACGGGGAATTTTTACTCTGCCAGAGCGATGGAAAAAGGTCATCAACAAGAACGGCCAATATCTAATTGAACAAAGTTATATTTTTAAACAAAAATTCCAAATTTGCCTTCTTATTTGAAATCGGCAATGACTTAGTTGCCAACCTAATAGTTTGTATTGCATTGTGTGCTTTCTCATATACCGGAATTATGGGAATTGAGGCAATGATAATAAGGAGAGTCACTCGAATTTTATGGTAAGAAACGCCGTTGATGATCTTAAGCACACCTTACTGTACATTCCTTTGTACCAATTATTTCAAATTTCATCGTATTAAAACATTTTATGAATGATATCAAGGCTGAAGTGAAAGGGGTCGTTATAATATTTACTTGATCTAAATAATATATATATATATATATTTATATGTTATATTTCATGTAAAAATATGTAATAATTTACTTTCTTTCCATAATAGCAAGTATTAAATTTAGCATGAATTTAACTAAAGCCTGAAACGTAAACATGAAATACTTATATTAGCATATATAAATATAAAATCGTATAGTGCTACTGAACACTGCAATACATAACTTTCTAGGAAAAGAAAAAAACTGGTCAGAATAAACAAATATATTTGGTTCCTTAATATTTTTTGCACATAAAGTTTTGAATTTTAAATACCATGTAAAAATAAGTCTGAATCTTAACTAGCCTGGTCTTTCTTGTTCTAAAAATCTTAATTTAGCTTGAACAATAGCAAGAACTATAAACATACCAAAACAATAAATAATGGTGTTAGAGTGTATCAGCTATATATCTTTCAAATGATTGTGCTCTTTAACAGTTTTAAAAAAAGGAGAAAGGTTGAATTTGCAATAGAGATCTTCCGAATGATATTTTGCACGCAAAAGTAAGGTGCTTACTCAATAGGACTTGGTCCAATTTTTGTTGCTGATTATTTGCCTATAGATTGACATTCCTTTGATGTGATGAAGCAAAAGCGTATGTGAATGCAATTAAGTCGTAACTAAATTGGAGACGTAGAAGACAAAAGAATTAAAGTGGACTGTACCTTATGGAATAATTTTATCATACAAAATTTTAAATAAAATTGATAAAGTTTATTTAATTCCAAACCTTTTAAAATTTATGAAATTTGCGCTATTAATAAGAACACTCATCTGATTTAAATTTAAATTTTGAATTTTAAATTTTATCTTCTTCGAAATTTAGAAAAAGACCAAATAAGTAGGAATTTAAATAGAATGTTCTACTATTAATATAACATTTTCCATAAATATCGAAGAGTCGATGAAGTGAAAAGTAAGTGTTTTATACAATTCACAAAAGAGACTTTATTGTAAACAAAAACGTTTAGTAACGCAGGAGTTATGAACTATCATTTTTTCAGAAATGGACAATTGTAAACACTCTACCGTGATAATTGAAGGAGTCCAAAGCAGCTTAATTAGAAGTCCATCAAATTCAAAATCTATTGAATTGGGCGGTCAAAATCAATGAAATACGATAGCGTTTGAATTACGTAAATCTAAATCATCGGTTTGGTGGACAGGATGGAAATTCATTTTGATGCAGAGTTGCACAATAAATTTTATTTCTGAAAATAAAAGCCCTAATGAAACGCATCAATGCTAGGCATGAGGTACTTAAATATGCTAAATGATTCGATGCTTCCTATTAAAAGTTCCACCCGTATGGACGATTAGTTTACTTTCCATTGAAATAAGGCGTTTTCTTTCGAAAGTCAAATTGCACTTTGAGTTTAAATTTTTATTTTTAATGTTAAATTGGAGGCAAAAATTTAACTAGGAGTCCGTAAACTGCTCGTAATAAATATTTCTGAAAAATTACTATGTATTTTTTAAGGAGATACTTTCTAGATATACTTTGAAATTGGGGCATACTTTGAATGAACTCACGTGATTATTGGTAAAAGAGGTATAATAGTAGACCATATGAATGTCTAAGGAATATCCAAATAATTCATAGCCTGGACATAGAATTCCTTTTAATTTCACCCCTTTCAGATTTCAGTATACTGGAGGATAAAGATCACAAATTACAATATTGGATATGCAATTAGAGAAGTTATTTTATTCAATTTATTAATGTTCCAACTCTCGTCCTTGAATGGAAAATTTAAACTTAATAGAATAACTATTCCCTCCCTCCTCTTTTTGCAGATAAGTGGGTAGCACTCTCATGCGTAGTCACTTTGAAAATCATTCATACTATTTTATCAATTCCTTCATTATTGGGGGAAATTTTGGGCAATTTATATTTTTGGTGAAGGTATATAGTTTTAACTCAACACAATTAAAAATTAATAATGTATCGTATATAACTGAAACGCCAGAAATCATGAGATACAGATTTACTAGTGTTTATTAACTCATTAGAAAACCATATGTATCTAAATAAATATTTGCCCGGAAGGTGAAGAAAAGTTTATCCTTCCCTTTGTTCCTATGCTGAAGAGCCATTATTTATATAAACTTACGCAAGGGGTAAAATGATTTTAGGTTAAGCTAATGTTAATTACCCAACAAGACTAATCAAATGAAACCCCAGTATTCCATCTTTCCTCCTCTTGCAAAAAATTGTTTTCATTTCTAATCAAAGTGCAAGGGGGGTAATAGTATCGACGCCAAAATATTCGGTTATTCTTAACCACAACAGCCACCCACCCACGTTGAAAATGAATCGGGGAAGAAGAAGCCGGGTGGTTGAAAAGCAGTCTCCTTACAGCCTGGTAGGTCTCAGTGATAACGTCAGAGCTCTTTTTCGTTAATGGAACTCACTTCAGCCTTTTTTGCATAAGGGAAACAGAAAAATTATTTTATAAGGAATGAGACAGAAAATGGGATCAAAACTAATTTGTTGTTCTAAATTTTGCTACTTGGCGAAGAGAATGTGGTCATCTGAGAACTGTTCGAAAAGTTGACTTACAGATTTGTCACCAGATTTGAGGTCGATTGTATAATCTGCATTTCTTGTCTGTTCATCGGGTAATTTGGTAACCTCGACTTATTTATAGTTTCTTACGGATTGGGAATATATTTGCAGAGCAGTAGAAATCATAATATTTAACATATTTTACGTTGTATTTAATAATATTATTACGCTTTTACTTAGCTTGATAGTTTCCATTTGTTAAAAATAATAGGCCCTCGAAGTGAAAAAAATTTTGTAATGCGTTTATTTAAACAAGCGAATGGTCTATTTTGAGTACCGCGTAACAATATTTAAAATTTGAAAATGATTCAATTTATAAGCTTAAAGGATTATTGAATTCCTGACAGAGTTTTAAGTTATTTAAACATGATATCTTGAAACACTGACTACCGTCTTTAAACGACCAAACAATATTTGTTTGGTATAATCAAATATCTTCAATTTGAAAGTAATTCAATGTCATTTGATTGATAATTTTTCCATATATTCATTTATTTATTTTAACAGTTAACGGACAAGCATTCATCGAACGAATATTGGTTAACTAATCTATGAGTTTTTATTACATTTAACCTTCACATTGCCACATTCTTTTTCAGGTGCTATTTGTATCTTCTCTGATTAGTAAAATTAATTCAATACGCAAAGCATCAATTTAATCTATTTTGACAACTAACTAATCATACAACATATCATTGTTACTGGCTGAATATTTTTTTTTATTTTTCTACAAAATATTGATCTATAGATTAATTATGTGAGGAAATATTAAAAAATCATTGCACATTCGTATTATAAAACCTGTATTTATGTCAAAAAAAGGCACACAACAAATATATTTTTTACTCAAACGAAGCGTTTGACTATTAGACCAGGAATGGGGTGAATATAAGTTATCTATTACAAAATCTGCTAAGGTAATGGCATTGATAATTCGCCGAACTACCTCTCACAATGCGAGATTTCATCAAGAGGACCATGGCCCCTGATGAAAAATGAGCATAAGTGTTTATGTTGAGGAGAAGCCAAACATTGTCTGGAAATCGTGAACCTGGAGAGAAGAAAAAAGCGTAAATCAAACAGTTACAAGATGATGAGTGTAATTAGCGATTATCAACCAATACCAGCAAGTTTCTTGATGCACATCATTATTAGAAGTAGGGTTTAAAAGACGAGAAAATGTGCCATGCAACTAACCTAGCCAAATTTTGAAAACGCTTTTCTGTATTAAAGTTTGCTACTTGCTTTAAAATGTTACCATACTTACCAATAAATTGCAATTTTTAAGTGGATGAGATGCAATGTATGCTTACGTAATGTAGTTAGGTTGAGTTGTAAGTATTTATTGTACAGATTAATAATATCTACTAGACGAAATATAATGAATTATAGCCAACCTGAGGTACCGGAAAAAGTATATTCCCAAGTTGACCAAGCTGAAAGTTTAATAAAAGGAGATTTGTGGAAACAAGAGTGATAAAGGCCACAGACCAGGTGTTGGATATCTTAGGAAAGTAAAGCGAAATACCAAATTTCGACCTCTAAAATAAATGAAATGGAAGCCTTTAATCCTTTTTGTTATCTTTACTCCCAGCACAGAGCGAGCAATCGATGTAATATGTGCTATGAGCCTCAATAGTAGGTTTTCAACTTTTGCAACCATGATCTACTGGAACTTTCAAAGCCGAATTTAAATTAGACTCGAGAAGAGGGAATGTGGGATGTGAAAAACACAAAGATACTCAATTAACTCAAATGAGATCATTTGCAAGAATTAAATGCGCCAAGCTGTCATCTCACCAATGAAAGTATTGGTTCATGTTAATTGACAACCAAACAGGAATAAAGTGGAACAATTTATTGATAAGGAACATACTCTGATTTGCGCTCAATTGCAAAAATTAGCAAACTTTTAAAGAAACAGAGAGTGTTGGCATTCTCTTGCACTTGCAACCCGTTCTCATACCAATACCAACAAAAGACCATCTTTTGAATTAAACCAAATAATCTAGCTTCTAGTATTAGTTTAGCATAGAGTCGGAAAAAACGCATTGAAATTAATGCTTATTCAGTTGAGATATGGTGTGTCAAACAATTTGTAAAAGAAATATAATAACGTAGGCCCAATAAATGAACAAATTCTATTTGAAATTTACTGAGATTTGACTTTTATTTTTAAAGGGATGAAGAAGACACCAGAGGCATCAATTCTCGAAAATACAGACTGTGTATATATATTTTTATTAAGCCTTTGAAAGAATTGCATGCATGCCTAAGCGATTATCATAAGTAATTTCATTGAAGTTACAACATTTTTTCTGTTCATTTCATAATAAATGCAGAAAATTCAGAGGAGTTGAAGCGTTTACTTCAATTTAAATCCAGATTAAATGACGTTTCATGCCTCAGTTACAAAGTGCATAAAAAATTGGTTTCTTTAAAAATTGAGAAATCAACAAAATAATTTACATTATTAGAACAAAATGCAGGTCGAATATCCTTTTCAAGTTTAAAATACCAGGCATGATAGTGACACAGAGTTGTAAAGAACGAATTGGTCAGAAATATTTTTAATGGTACACCTTGACAAAAATGGTCTGTTTAACGATAACTTTACAGTTAGACTTGATGATGGTAGTATATTAATTGAAACCACATGAGGGATGAAATTTCTTACATTGTGGAATTGAAATAAAATTGCCAAATTTGAAATGGCCATATTTAAATGATTTTAAACTAGTATCATATCATTAGAGCTAAGTATAGCAGTTTGTGGACACTATCGCAGACGCTTTAGAACTGCAACAACTCAGCACAACTTAATTCGTCGGTAAATTCGAGCTCCCGCGGAAGATTTCTTCGAAAGTTATCTTATTTTCATAAAATTTTATTTCTCGGGACAGTAAACTCAAGATAATGTAACAAGTATTCTATTTCTAAGAAACTATTTATATCAAAGGACAGGCGTTTTGATAGTTGATAGCTGACTTCGGAGCGTCACAGAGGGGTGGAATATCAAAGGAAGAAAATTTCGAGAGGGGGGACAGAAGAGGGAGTCACAGATGTAAAAGAGGCGGGCAGACAGGCATAAAAGTATAAAAAAGGCAAGATGGGTACTGTGGAAGGGGTCGAATATGACTAATGGTCGGGCCATAGTAGTTCGAAGTCAGAAGTTAACTGCCGATCAATAGACTTTTTGTCGTGTAAGTTGGTCTATTGCGCACCCCTTCTACGAAAATATTAACTATGCTAGTTCTCTCTAAGTTGAATGCAATTAATATCAACGCATATGCTCAGATAAAATGTAAATAACATGGCCCATGAAAATTAATAGTATTCGAAGTGACTATCGATAGAAAATTTCGAATTTCCACAGATTTATGCAAACCATCTACAGAAAATTATCTCTAAACCATCTTTTCAAAAGGTAAATATTTATGTTGGCAGCACGTCACATATCAAAATGTACAAATTGACTCTTCCTAAAGTTGCTGGAAGCAATAATGAATTCGCATTCGGGAAAAAGAGAAATTGAATTAAATGGATTGGGTGAAAATGAGTACGTGGGAAGTCGCTTACTCTGCAGTGCCTTCAGTGGCCTGATTGCGACTCTCCTAACTGTGCATTTACAACTTGGTAATTGGACACAAAAAATGTACATATTCTAACACTTTGTGTAATCTAGAACACACAAATTAACAATCTACTGTTCACAGTGTATGCGGTAGGTGAGGAGTAGAATTATTAAACGAAGTGAAGGTCTTGATGACCAATAGAATTCATTTTTAGTAGATAACGCAAGCTTCAATGTACAGATTTGAGGATTTATGCATGAGGGCGAGAAAAGAGAAAGTAATTACATTTAGAGATATCCCACCATTAACCTAAAGTGATTTTACCTTAAATAAATGTAGTAGATATGCTTATTAAAGCAACTATCCATAAGATAGATGTTAAGATATTCCTTCTCTTCAATCACGGTTCTTAGTGGTAGAACAAGAAAAGGAAGAAGCAGAGGATTTCCTGTTTGAAAGCTCATATGCTATATGGAGAATGTTAGGGTGATTGATGGGGAGAGAGACTGAGTTGGTTTAAGTGCTAATGCATTGAGCAGGACGTTTGTTAACTGGAGTGGAGAATGTGGAAAATTGATAGAGAAATGATCGCTCAAGGATCAACTAAAAATTTGTTTATTACTCATATCGAAACAAATCGTGTGTGGATGTATGAAGGCTCCGCAGGTAAATCAGATGTCACGGCTTTCAATTAAACCATACAAGATCTGCATCGTGAGTATAATAAAATCTTTCTGCTCAAGCGCGTTGAGGACATTATTACAAAAATACTCAGTGGACAAATTATTTAAAAGCAATTTTAATGACAAACGCAGAACCAAATCTCTGGATGTAAGTCATGGAAACATAAATGATTTAACTCATTCATCAATCATTCAGAGTGGATGCACGCACAGTCATTTTACGTACAAAACTTGGCATTGCTTACTTCAACTTTAATTGCGTAATTACTATGGGTGACTGGTAGGACGTTCAGAGGACAGAATCAAGATGAGAATAAATATTAAAATCTCCCATTTCATTGCTATTTTAAAGGAATGAAGTGTATTTCAAAATCTATATTAAGTTTTACCTATGTTTAAAAAATGTAACCAAAAAAACAATCAAGATGCAATTTACTGATTCATTTATAGGCGACTGAATTGTTGTGATGTTTGAAGTTGGACGCAATTATAAGCGCTCTAATTTAATAAAGAAGGAAGGGGAGGGGTTGGTTGACTTATCTAGGATGCTCGACCAAATTGTGCCGGCTGTCTGAGAAGCTTAATGAGTAGGAGTGTTGAAGTAAAATAACATCATTTGTTGTCTTAATACATAAACAATTCTGGTTGAAATTGGGAGAGGCCATGAAGCTATAATATTTTATTGTCATTTCAAAACAACCAAATGGACAAACGATTACCTTAGCATCAAGTTGGCATTGAATTATTAGTTTAAAGTGATAGCATTAGGTGATGCAAAGTTAATTTCATGATCTATCAAGGATTATTGCAAATATTAAGTTTAAATATATTTTCGGGGAGGGCAAATGAGACCTTATAAATAGTTTAAACAACGTTAAACATATCACAATCAGGCTATTTTTAAATTGCTCCTCCTTGATAGCGCAACCGTTTTTTGATAAAATTATAAATGTTTGTTCGTTTGCAACCTTCCAACTAAATTCAACAGGGTTTGGAATGATTAGGTAGAGGGTTGGAAGATGTAAAGTAGCCTAATTATGGAAAATCGTACTCAAAATACTACATCTTTGTTATCTGTTTGAACGTATAAGTTAAATGAAGTTTCAATAACAAGCTTTGTTTATGGAAAATTCTTATCATTGAAAGGCATATTTATTTTGCAACCTCTCAACATAATTGCTCCATATTTTGCTTTGAAAATATTTATTTTCCCTACCATCCCAATTTGCCTGCTCTCCTATTACTGGGCGTTTTCAAAACTTTAGGCAAGGAAACACAAAATGAGAAGTCCGCCTTCTATTTAAATTTTGGACTGTTGATACAGCAAGGTATCTAAATGATTTAAAACTTAGGGATTTGTTGTTTGTGCCGATTGGATTGGTATATTCTGCAGACTTGAACAATAGACGATTCATTTCTGCACCGTTTATCAGGTCAATATACTCATCAATTAACATAAAATAAAACTTTATATTATGAAACCAAAACAATGAATCTATTGAAATTGTGATAATAAATTTCGATTCAGAGTTGAAAGTGCTACAGTTTTAATAACTTTTCATTCAGTACTGCCTTGAATCTTCTCCATTTCTAATGCTTCAGTTTTGTAAGTCATTCATGGAAAGGAACAATTTTAATATGCTTTATTTGGTGCATAACTGAGCAAATTTATCTTTTCCTCTTAGGGAAAAGTTGGAAAATTCTAAAGGCAAGATTTTAAAAGATGAAATGTTTATTTGGAAAGTAAAGAAAGATACTTTGGAATAGCTCATATGGTTATTATCTATTTGCCTATGTCGTGTTTTAGAGCGGGTTTGTCATTTGGCATTTAACATGATTGTATTTATAATAACTATACAGTTCGGATAAATCAATTATTAATTCATTTAATGTTCCCTATTCAAAATACTAATCAAATTTTTAAATTATACGAATGTATTATATGAAGAAGTGGTTTATATTTTGCACAACTTCTAAAATATTCAAAGTATGTTTAGAATAAGTTCTAAGCCATTTGACAAATAAAGACAATAAATATCATTTTTTTCATTGCTTTAACACTTCGTTCCATTTAACTAGAAACGAACTATTTGTAGGTACTTAGCGTTAATATAATTTATCATGATTTGATATATGAATTTTTATAAATAGTATCCCTACTTCCCCTCACTTAAGTGCTTGAATATGTGAATTAGAAAAAATTAGCGAATCTTCAAAAATTTGTCATATGCGCATTTGCCACTTTCCTATTAATAAATAGTTCTTTCTTCTTCTACTGAAGATAACATTGTCTTGCCAAGAAAATTTTTTTCTTAAAATCTTGAATTAAAAATTTACTGCCTGCAAAGCTAGGTTGTTTTTTTATCAGATCACTCTTCATTTGATTCAATCTCTATCTTAAAAAAGTATATAATTCTGAGTCGTTTAGGTTTAAATTTACCTCTTGTTTAGGATTGGATACACTGTCCCTGCTTTTGACAGCTTTCTCAACCTTCAAATTGTTTTTTAGAGTTATTATATTGTTACGGGTAATTCTATCAGTTAGGTTGCCCATGTATCAGTAAATAGAATTAGCATCTTTATAGTAACTTGGATAGGGTTATTAATGCACTCATTTCTCTCTTTATTATGGTTTTTTGAGCAATCCAAACGTTTGTTAAGGCCATTCTTCACTATATAAAGATGTATAGTTTTCCTCTAAGCACTTGGTGCTTCCTGAGACATAAAATGGTGTAGTCAGTGTCCATCAATAGTTAGAACATACGCCTTGACCAAAGTAGCATATTCACTAGGTAGTCATTAGGAAGAGTAACTGACATAAAAGAAAAGTAAATAATGCTGGCATTTATTGGCTTTTCTGTCAACTAAGTGCAAATTGTAATTTGTATTTTTATTCCTTGCTACGATTTTGGTATAGAAGCTAAATTTTAAAAGGCGAAACGCCTCCTCAATATAAATCCAAATGGCCAGGTGCATTTAAAGTTGAAGACCAAGTGAGTTCTGATCTACCATATTTTTCAGCATTAATTGCTTTTGCATTTGACTGCGATTAATCAGACAACTGGTTAGACAAAACAAAACAACATTTCGACCTTTCTCTTAATTTTAGATTAATTAATGTAATGTGTTTTTTAATTATTTTTCGTTTTAATAGTTTCCCGACAGGATATATACGTGCATGCGGCCTTACCGTAAATGCTTCCTCCTTTTCTCGACTATATTTACATGCATAGAGAGAAAATTAATCTTTTATGGACTTTATTTATATCAACTTCTTTCATCATCATTTGCCAGTAGTAATCATGTGAATAATAATAAATATGTTCTATTTTATGCCCGATAGAGTCATTAAAAATTAACTAGGTTATTAAATGAACTTAAAGTCGTTAATTTCACTAAAATAAAAAAAATTTAAGTTGTGTCCTCCTTCTCCTAATCCAGTGAGAGTATCTAACAAATTTTCTGTGTCACTACCATTTTTTCCCATAGTGAGGAAGAGTTAAAAACTCAAAACCACGAAAAGATAGTGAATTTTTTTCCCATTTGTCGTCATGGCAACTTCATCATTAGACAAATTCAATGCATCAAATTTTCCACTGGCAAAAAATGAGCCCATTTATTTAAGAAGTGCAACAATTAATTGAATTAAATAATATTAATATTACTAATATGAAACATTATTAAATATTATTCATTACATATCATTTCGCATTTCTGGTATTTCCCAGAGCCCATTTCTTGACTTTGGATTTGAAATCTTATTTCCAAAGTCAACATTCACAGAAACCTTTTATTTGCTCTTATTCTACTCATTTTTACCCCATCGAGTGATTTTTAATTTGGCATAGCCAGATAAAGGCGAATAATCAGGAAAGAGAATTTATTTACGATCTAGTCCTTTTAAATGTGATGTGATGTGAAATTCATTTTCGGTTAAGGGATAACTGTTAACGGTGTATTTCTACAATTGGGAATTATTTTGAATTATATCCTCTCACTTAATAAATTAGAATGTTTTAAAATGAAATACAAGCATTCAGACTCTGACTTTACGCTTTTTTATTACAATATGAAATTCAGGTTTTTATTAATTAGATTAATCGATGAGTTCATTTAAAGTTGGTTTTTACATTTTCAGACAGTTAACAGGCGTTTATCATTTAATAGCTAGTTCACATCAACAGCATATAGCAGCAATCGAAGCTTGTTAGGAAATGGGATGGGCGAGGAGTACAAAGCTGTAGATGAAAAGTACCAGTTAGTTTTCATTTAGTGCGATGCAGTCGGAGCTCAAAATGCTGCTTAGAACTGAAAATTTCCCTATTTGTTTAGGTAAGTTTTTTTCTCGCAATCAGCCACTATGATCAGAAACGAGAATATAATTAATATTATGTTGGAAACTTAGTAATGTTTGAAGACATATGGTTTAATCATTTATGTGCAAATAATAATTTGTGAATTTCTTACCTCATTGTTTTTATCGGTAATAAACTTAGTTCGAGTGGGATAAAAAATTTAAAATTTTACCCTATCTTCATTTGATTTTGTGCGTAAGTAATTTATCAGGATGACTCATGAATGCTGTCATTTCATTGTTAATGTCCTTATTAGACTATGAATATTTAAATTAGAGGCTAAATTCAGCATTGTTTCACCTTTATACGGGAAAATATCTTCAGTTTAGTCTATCAGGCATATTCTGAACTGTATCTTCAAAATTTTCTACCATGACCCCACTGTATGTCATATTCCACCATTTCTACAGTAGTCACCTAACATTTTCTCTGCTTTTGTGTCTGTCTCTCTCTTTTACATCTGTGAATCATTATTCTATCCCCCTGTCAACTTTTTGTCACTTTGATGTTCCTTCCCTTCTCTGTAAAACCCGAAGTCAGCTAAAGGGCTAATAATAACTATTAAAACCCCTATCGTTTAAAATAAATAAATCTTCATATTTGTGCAGGAAATTCTGTAGTCTGTAGCCTGACCAGTATTTGATTATACCGTCACTTGCATAAGTAGAGCTGACTATAGCCCTTTTAGGAAATTAATTCAAGTTCGGGCATCAAGTAATATTATTTTGATTTCATAACCAATCTATAAGGCGGTGTTTCAAAAATTGATTTTACAAGGTATCGTATGTAATAATATTTACAAAACTGGATATGAATTCCTTTTTAGTTCTATGCAAAATTCATAAGAATGCAGTTTTTGTATTTTACTACCTCCTTTCTATTTCGAGTATACTACAAAGTGCGTCGATTTCATTGTGAACGTGTTCAGATATTTATTTGTATTTTAAATTCAATTCTTGTTCATAGGATTTTTGTTCCCATACAGTCCTTACTTTCCTCTAATGATAATCTGAATTCAGAGGAATTTTTGCCCTTAATAGATTCGAGTTTAAAATAATAACCAATACTCAATGATTTAGTCATCAGCACACTCCCTGCTTAGCAATATTCTATAGGCTTAAAACGAATGACTTCCACGTGGTGCACTCTGAGCAACGTATACTCATACGGCATAAAGTCTATTAACTGGCGATTGACCTTTGACTTCAAACTACCATCACCCCACTGTATGTCATGTTCGACCCCTTCACAGTACTCATCTAGCCTTTGACATCTGTGAATCGCTCTTCTTTTCCCCTGTCGAATTCTTCTCACTTTAATGTTCCTCCCTTCTGTGAAGCCCAAAGTCAACTAAAGGGCTAATGATAACTATTAAAATGCCTGCCATTTGAAACAAATAAATATACGAATGACTTCTATGCAAAGCAGGCTACTATTTTACTCCTTGCTTCGTTCCTTTGCTGTAAAAATATGTTATATCATTAATATTTTTCATTTACGGCTTTTGATACATTTCGTTGTTATTATAAACAATAGAACAATAGAAGGTTTACGTTTTGTCTTGTCATTCGAATAATAATCAGATAATAAGTTGTTGTGAAGTGTCGACGTTTCGTAACCAACAAAGTTCAAATTTGGATAACATTCAACGTGAATAATATTATTTTTCTATAAATCTTCAATTGTCCTCCTAAGGAATTAACCAACTTTTACCTTTATCTTTTACCCCCTGGTTTGGTCTTCCTAATTGCTGTCAACAAACTATAGCTTTAAAGTTTTTGCCCGGTTTAAGCAATTCTTTGTGAATTGCTCCATATCCATTCCACCAAATGCACATAAGAATTTTTTCAAAAGCTCAATAGAATAGGTGCCAAATTTGAAGATAGCCAACAAGTGCTTTAATGAAAGCATGTGTTTCTCACTTATCTTAATTAGAATAGCGTGTTTGTACACTTACTATTGAATAAGCAAATTTCTATGACAATTCTTCATTAGTTCAATGAGAATCTAATTCAATGACTTTCAAAGACTTAGCATATTGTTTTAGTTTGTGGCTATTTGGGCTTGTAATCTAAGTACTCATTGGCAAATTGGAAAATTTTTAACAGAAATTGACAACGTAGACAGTAAGCAGTTGGCCATGCATTTTAGTTAGGTCTTTAGCAGCCGTGAAGGCCCTTTTCCTTGTCTTGAGGTGGTCAATTTGCTCTAACATTAGAATGAAATCTACTGAGCATGGGGAAACAATTTCAAAGTTGTCCAACTTGTAGCTTTTGGACACAAACTGAATTCAAAAATCTGCTTGCAAGATACATGATTTCTTATTCTCACTCTTAATATCACTGCTTAATAAATCAATGCCTGTGCTATTAATATGTTAATAGAAATAGCGATTCCCATCACTATATTTATAGTTGAATTATTTTCATTTTAGTGCAAATTTGGTGACATTTTACAATCGTTTTATAAGGTATAATGTAGAATACAAACTAAAAGTTAAAATCAGGAAACAGTAAATTCTTTTATTGAAAACAGCCAACTATTAATATCTAGGCTTTTCAAATCTTTTTCCTGCATGCAGGCCTAACTAATTTTATTAGATATTATTTTAATAAATCATAATTTTAGGTACAACGAAGCAAATAAAATTCAGGGAAGAGGTGGATTTCATTGCGTTGTCCAACTATGATCGACACAGCTTAATTACTAAAATTCCGAATTAATCACTCGAGTACTGAGTGGTATATTGTTCACGGTTTTTTAAAAATTAATTAAAATTCAGCGATGTTTAAGAAATTTTCATAATATTTTCTAAGTTACTGTTAGTTGCAATTAAGCTTATGAATCTTCCTTCCAATTTCAAAGTTTAAAGTGCTTACTATTTACGAAATATTTCTCCCGATCGCTACTAATAATAGTCGCTTTCAGTTACACACTAAGTGAACTTTTCATCTTGTTGTCTGTTCCGATGCAATTCCTTATCGTCTGTGGTGATTATTTTGCATTAACTGACAAGTTCTCTGTTAAAGCATTTTACTTGTTTGATTTTGAAGTACACCGTCTTTGACGTTCGTTTCTTCTTTTAGTCATTCATATGTCACGTAACTTATATCATTTCTGACGCTAGTTCAATCAACTCAGTCAAGCAACTGACAGTATTGGTTAAGTGAAATGATTTGAAGCGATATTCCATCACCGTTTATGTGACTATGCACTGTAAAGCCCGGTGCACTTTAAAACTGCCATAAAATTGTTTGAAATAAATTTCGATTTTGTTATCACTTTTTACTAACGGCTTTTTTTAAAATAACGAAGTCGAAGTTTAACTTTTTGGCTGACTGAAAAAATCGTTACAATTTGAGATGAATTTCGACATATTTAAATAAAGCTTTACATCAGGCACTTTAAGGGAAGTAAGATGAGGTGAACGATGGTGTGTTTGGCGCTCAAATAAAATTATAATAAGCTTACCTTCGTGTTCTTTCCTTTAATTTTTTGCCCGAATTTATGCCATCCTCAAGTACCTATAAGTGTTATTTATTCAAAATTCTTTATTTATTAATGTATTTTTTAAGTGATATAATTTGAAATGTAGAACATTGTTAGTTCGATTTCACCATTTGTTTTTATGATTATTGCATAAGAAGCAAACACTTGGAACTTTTCATTTTTCATTAAATAAACATTTTGTACATTATTAATCTTCCAAAATATCGATTTTATTTTCTGCATATTATAAAATAATCAGTTTTGATAAGTTTTGTTTATTCGTGACTTAGATATTAGTTATTTTATTGCATTCAGTGTGTTAACACCGGTGAAATTGAATATTTATGATTTTTGTCCAGAACTCTCGCCAAATAGATATTCAACTGAGATAGCGTTTCCCGTATTTCTAACTTAGTGTGCATCCTACAATTTTAATTGGAATAATTTTGCAACTGGTCCTTACGCAAATGCTTCCTTAGTAGCATAATTATTCTTTAGTTATACCTTGCAAGGGCAATTTATAACTTATCTGTTAAAATTTTTGTCTGTAGCCCCTAAACTAAATTGTGTTGATCGCCTTTAGGGCTTATTTATCTCACAATCTTTCCCCGGTATCTCCTACAAAACCGTACCGCCAAGATTCTCACGAGCAAGCGATGTCACTGTCATTTCAAATTAAACTACCGCTTAATTATCGCGTCTATGGTGCTGCTGTCCCTAACAACTGTCCTTGTTTTCGGCAGACAAAGTGCCCACCACTTTATTATCTCGAACGTGTGGACATGGCAAGTGCTTAGTCTATGTCGTAAACACTTGTTCCATATGAAAATAAAATCTGATTTATAGAGTGTAGATTGGTTTATTTGATTTGATGCCGAAATAACAATGTGACTGGCATCATTTATTTATATCAAAAATCAGGCGTTTTGATGGTTATC
>UZAE01000382.1:0-24718 GCA_900617975.1 Rodentolepis nana | reverse complement strand
CTAAAGGGCTAATGATAACTATCAGAACGCCTGCCATTTGTATAAATAAATAAATTATAGTCATCATTAGCCCTTTAGTTGATTTCAGACTTCACAGGTGAGGGGAACATTCAGGTCACAAAAAGTCGAATGGGTGGAGAAAGGAGTGATTCACAGATGTAAAAGTGACAGACAAACACAAAGGTAGAGAAAAAAGTAAGGTATGGTGATTACTGTGGAAGTGATCGAATTTATCATTAGTGGAGTCGTGTTAGTTTAAAGTTAACTGCCGGTTTATAGACTATTTTGCCGTAAGAGTATATGCTGCCTAGGATGGACCACGTAGAGGTAAGTCTATTATACACAAACGTTGAGAATTTAGTCAGTAGATGAATGACTCAATTAAACAGGGCGAAATCTACTTCAACTTCATCAAACCAATCCTTTTACAAATCAAGTTTCTTTCATGCTTACCCTTTGCTTTTATTATCACAACATTCATGCGAAAGCTCTGGGTGGCATGCTTTTATGAGATTTCACAGCCGTTCTCTTTTCGCATATTTCGTGTAAAATCAATCTTGTTGGTAGAGCAAGACATTTGAGTTTTATATAATCGTTCCGACAATGCCTTCCCATCTCACTTCCATTTGCAAAGAGTGAGTGACACTAGGACTTTAATCATATGATTTCCGCCCCCTCACACATCCCTTACCTTGTAACGCCCAAATTATTTTTTTTAATAATGTACCCAACTGCACTCACGCGTGTCTCACAGCAGACTTATGCTGCCGACGTGGTGAGTTTTGGTGATAATAAGCGAAGGTAATAGAAGTATTGAACATGTTTCAAACGGCAATAGCGCCTTTCATTACGAGTCTAGTAGCCATGGCACTACTTTTGAAAGAGGTCCACACGATCCCAAAGGTGTCAAGGTGTTAACTTGTGGCTGGTGGTTTATAAAGCGACTCATCATCCAGATTTAGCCTTTGTATTGACAAACACCTGTTTAAAATCCCCTTAACACTGCCTTTACCAGATCTTTGTATGCACAGATTCTGGGAGCCTCTAAGTTTGGTAGATGAGATTGCATAAGCATTTTGTAGATATCGCAGCACCTCTGTGTGACAACTTGCCCTTGGAGTTAATTAGTTGGATAAACATTCACAACAGGCACGTCTGAATACTTTACTGAGGTAGTATTAAAAAAATACTGTTAACGCCCTACAACAAAGGTGTTTATTCAGAGCTCAGAGTTTACATGTTGCACATACATGCACATACACACACACTCTCTCTCTCACCAGAAAATAGATAAATTTCATTTGCTAAAATCAATTGCAATTAGTTGTTTTTGTTGGATGGTTAGCACTTATATAGGCATAATCACCACTATCAAATTAGCGTTCATCATAGTTGGAAAAATGGGTTTGCTCATTAAATTAATCAAGACAAATAGAAAAAAATTATCTTCTGAAATGTTGGTTGAAGATTATCGAGTAAGTATAAAAATTTGCTAGCGAAGTATATGCCATAGTGGAGACCAAACCCTCCAAAGACCGAAATAGGCCTGCGAACTCGTTAAAATGTGCACAATTGTACTTGTCACATGCATAAATTGTTTTCCCCTTTCAATGCCACATAGAGTGGTAAACTCAATCATCTTAGGACTAATAGTACATGTACTTGTATACTTTATTGCGAACGCTTTAATTAAAACCATTTGCATTAATGTTAGATCATTCCTATTGAAACTAATATTTCGCCCAGTTGAATATGTTTGGCCTTCAAAGTTGGTAAAATTTGAATAAGAATTTAAAAGACAAAAGAAAATTAAAAATTACTGGTACCTTAAAGCTAAATCTTCATTGGAAGTGAATTCCTCCAAATTTGCAGATATTCCTGTAAATTCGTTAGCTATTTACACCATCGAAGGATGTCATGATTGGTTGTCGCCAACGTTTGGGAGTCCAGACTATCCAACAAAAGTTTTCCTAAAGGCGTTTAATAATCCCTTAGGGAGTTGAAGTCTCCAAGTCTGCTTATCAATCAACCGCAGATATCGTAAGTTCATAACCCTCTGCAAAATTTTTTTCAATAGTCATAGCATCGCCGATGCGCTAATTTTCTATAAAACCAATTTCTACAATGGAGTTTTAATTATGTTTATCGCATCCAACCACGAGATCGGAGTATACCTGAGGTCAGCAGTATATTCAACGGTCATCCCTAGACATCACCCATCAACCCATTTCACGTGCAATTAACACTCTATCTGCACTTGACACAAAAGCCCTATCTTAACTAGTCATTTATCGCTTACAATTAATTAATATTGAATTTATCTGCTCAAATATTTCAATTAATTAGGTTATAGATACAATAAATACTAGGGAAATCGAACATAACTGAAATTTCGACAAGTTGGCGTGGAGTCTTATGATGCCGGGGTATTGAGTAGCTTTCATTGCTCATTTTGGGCCAGTTATTGAGGTAATGAATATAATGTAAAGAAATATTTGAAAATTATTCCATACATCTTAGACATGTATGACGTCATAATAAATACAATCGACTAATTAATTAATTTATGTCAAATGGCAGGCCTAAGAATATTTATCATTATACCCTTAGTTGACACCGGGCTTCGAGGAGGAGAGGAACAAAAGTCCCAAAAAGTAGAATGGGAACAGAGGAGTGATTAACAGATGTAAAAGAGGCAGACAATCATAATGGTAAGGTGAGGTGAGTACTGTGATATTGATTGAATATGACATACAGTGGGGTCATGGCAGTTTGAAGTGAGAAGTCAACTATCGATTTATAGACTTTTTTGTTGGATGAGTATACGTTGCCCAGGGTGCACGTGGTGCACTCCATAAACAAATTAAATACTTTTAAATACAAAGTATTAAATACTTTGGCTCATTTTCGTTTAGAGTTTTGAGCAAATGTGATTTTAGGGGTAAGTAGTGACTAAGTTTATTTGCCGAGAAAAGTTATTAACTTTCTCTACGACCGTTCGCCATGGTAACACAAAAACAAATCACGTTTTCCGAATGACAGTATTAATCACACTTTACTGGTTTCTACTTATTTTACTTACTATATTGATTCATTGGTATCTTCGGCTATAGTGGATTGGATTTGAAACTGGGTTCATTTTTCGCTCAGTCGAAATTCCTATCCTGTTTAATTTCGTTGGCCGTGTGCCAAAAGTAAATCGCTTTCAATGATTATTCAAATCTTAACTGCAGTCTTCCAAAATTATCATTTTATAAACATTGACACAACTTTTAACTTAGTTTTAAACATATAAATCTGCATTAATAAAATATCTAACAAAATGCTAAACCTCTATTTCAATTGGCCTCAAAATCCTTTCCGCGCAATAAAATGCTGTTGCTATGGCAGTTGGTAAATGACTGGATTTAGGAATAAGACAATTTGCTCAATTGCTTCTGACTGATTAATGGTAAACGACATAGGTGTAACCAATCTGCTTTTGGATTGCATAGTGGTAGGCTACACTTGCGCGAAGCGCACAAACGCATTGCTAAATTAGGCATTTGTGGTTGTGTGAGCTAAACACCTTTAACAGAATTTAGTGGCTCGCGCAGACAAGTGTTGCTAAAACGTGCTACTACAGCGTGGCATAAATGCGACCAAGTCACGTGATTAGGTGGTGCTCCTTATTCTGGGATGGCCCAACTCTTGTCCATGCCTCTCTCGGCTCCCTTATCTCTCCAATCCACCAACCGAGCACAGCATATGCCTTAGTTCGTGTAACTCACCTTGCTTTTTACTAAGTTGAAATAATGCCCCTATATTCACCCCCTTCCATTAATTTGGGATTGAGAGTGGTATAAATAAATTAGCGCATTGCTAATATTTACATCAAATGGCAGGTTTTATAATAGTCATGACCAGCCATTTAGTTGATTTCGGGCTTCGCAGAAGCAAGGAGCACCAAAGTCACAAAATGTAAGGGGGGGGGGACAGAAAAGTGATTCACAGATTTAAAATAGGCAGACGCGAAGGTGAGGTGAGTGCTCTGGAAGTGGTCAAATAGGATATAGAGTTGGATCATGGTAGTTTGAAGTCAGAAGTGAACTGACGAATAATAGACGTTTTATCCGTATGAGTGTATGTTGCCCAGGGTGCACCACGTGGAGGTAAGCTAATCGCGCACCCCACAATGCTAGTATAAAGGGCTTTAAAGAGAAATTAGGAAATGCGTACACGTATTTCAGGTGATTAAGTGGGGTTTTGAAATGTACACCTTCATGTGTATAGTAAACGTTGTATTAGTTACTAATTGAACACTATTGAGACCTATTAACTTAAATAGGATGTAATGTAGAAATTGTTCATGTAACTGGAAGATATGGAATGTGAAGAAATTATTCCAAATTTAACCTCCCTCCAGGAAACGAAGAGATAACGTTTCCGTTAATATAACTTTCAGAAACAAATCAAATAGTTACTAATGTCAAAATGTAGGTAACTATAGAGCCTAGGAGAGCTACTAGAATTTGAAATCTATCCATTTTATTGTCCAATTCCTGTCTTTAAATTAATTGACCTATTAGAGGTAGAGGTTAATAGTTGGGTAAACGTGAATAATATTAACCTTAAAGTTAAGACACTTCAGTAACTATGTTTGTGATGGGGAGGGGGGTGGGGGGGGGGGGGGAAGAAGCGTTCTGAAGCTGTGTCAAAATCTGTGACCTACTCATCTTTTCTCATATGCAAATAGATTTGGAGTTTGTAAGAAAGTAAGGTTTTTTATTCTGTTACAAGTGGCTTGAGGTGAGTTTGATAAAGGAAAAGGAGATAATAAAATTCAATGCATTTGCCTGAATGTCAATACCTATAAAGAGAGAGAGAGAGAGAGAGAGAGAGGGAGAGCGAGAGTAGTATGCATGTACATGAGGTCCCACATGGCTGGTGTCGTTGGTCACTTGTTAGGGGTTCCTGGAAGTATTCACAGGTCCTCTGCAAAGAGGAGGTGCCCACAAAGAAGCTGGAACAGGATTGGGTGGTTAAGTAGCCATGGGAGTCATGATTATCGACTGCTCTGGCTAATCACGGTGGCCACCTTCTAAGACATTTAAAAAATTATACAATTCTCACATTTTAGAAGGCATTTCTGTGAGTTTGAGAGAATACTTTGTGTAAAAGGGAATCGCCAAATGCACCAGTTTGATGATTTGATTGAAATTGTGGATTAATAATACCGCGAAACTAAATATATTCAATAAGTAGGTCCCAGTGCACTCAAGTGAATAATTATAACACTGGAACTGAAATAAGGGGTTTATCAGAAAAATAGTGCAGGTAAGGCCCTATCACCACTGAGCTATAACATGCTATGCAATAATATATCTCCACTAGAGTACAAAATAAATAAAGTCCTCAAACCAATTAAAGGTGAGGATTGCGTACGCAGGTTAAATTACATATTTAAATACGGATTAGCCTCGTCTGCTAATAATTCCTTATTTGCGAGTGTGAATTTCTCACTACACACGATTATCACAGTAATTTAAAAAAAGCTATGGTTTATATTCCACTAAACATACCATTTATTGGAGCTAACTTTAGTAAACAATTTTGGTGCTGTAAAGGGACAACTTTTCATTAGTGTTTCCAAAAGATGAGCAATAAAAACATGTTAGAAGGTCGGACGTAGGCGAAATTTATATGGAAGTTATCGCTTTAACAACATGAATGCGGATTGCATAGAAAATGCGAAGTGTGGGTTAAACTCAAATGTGGAAGTCGGATAGAAGGAAAAAGCCCATTGAAAAGCGTCCATGCTGGTCACGTGATGAGTTGAAGGAATGGCAATCACTCCAATCACATGGTCAGCATGTCTGTGATGAAGGCACCATGAGATCTGCTATAGGACTTAGCGCCTTTCAGTGGATAAGACTCTCTATCCAATCACCATCTACATAGACTTCCTTTCAACGAATTACATCACAATTAATTCTCGACAAGTCATCAAAACATGGATGTACTCCAATAAATTATTGCCTTGAGAACAGGTCATGAAGGAATTTAGTAAGCCATTCATTATCCGTTTCATATGATATCATAGCAATTAGCTACATGCTTTCGAAGTGTGGCGAAGCATATCTGCACTGAGAATCATGACACTGCACTAGAGAAGATTCTTTAGCCTAATTTCGGTATACTACAGAACATACATCATACAAGGGAAATTTATTTGTTAACAGAAAGCAATGAGATAACTGTTCAACAAGGATAAATATCCCATCCATCCCACTTAAACCCCATGGGCATAGTAAAGATTGTTTCAGTTCAAGGAAGAAAATTTAAAGTAACATAAGGTGAATAACTCATACCAAAAGCGCTTTCGTCATTGAGATCAAGCTAAACTTATTTCTAATATGTGAATGTTTGATATGTAATAAGTCAGACATTTGTATGAACAATATTCTCACGTTATAGGATTTGAAATAGCACAGAAGGAATTCCCTCTCTGTATAATGCAATAAATACGGCTTACAGTTTCTTGGTTTTAGGTGGAAAATGAAGCAGTTTACCGTAAGCACTGAACTCGTGACCTAAGCGACACAGCTTGCATACATGCGCGAAATTGAGTGAACATTTGCAGCTGCTAGATGGAGAAAAAATCGATACACACCTCCACATTCACATTTACATGAGTATCAAGGGACGATCGTAGAAACAATGATATTGTTAGTTAGAAATCACGAGATGCCAATCGACACACCCCACTACAGCGGGTTATGTTGGAGTCCATTTAGCCTACTAGGCAGGCAATCGATACTAAAGTCAGGTACTTGACTAATTATGCCTATGACGATTACATTAGATAGAGCCTCACTAAAATCCACTTCCAGTTTGCCAATTTGTATGTTGATTAAAACCAGCTATTTAGACAGCCAAATTTACTCGAGATACAAAATTAAGAGAAAATTCAATTCCAAAAGAGTTTATTGAGAATCCTTGGTAAACTATAAAGTCTCTAGAGGTAGTCGAACACCCAGAGATTAACAGCGCGCACACATAACAAGCAGATAAGAAACACATTATTGAAAGAAGGTAGAGCAAAATAACATGTTTGGAAGCATTAGCTGCATTTGAGTTGGACAAAGAAAACAGAAATATAGACGGGTGGAAATAATCATTCTTATACAACTGCACACCTGCACATCGAACATCATACATATATCTCTATTTCATCACTGCATGGGCAGGGAGAGAGAGAAAAGGGAACATGTCAATCTAGAGAGGATACAAGGAAGAGGGGGGGGGGGAGGGGGATGGGAAGAATATCTTGGATATACACAGAGGGAGAGAGATAGCCGTTCAAGCTTTCGCAGTTCCATTTTGGCTGTGACCACTTGAGCAGGCAAGAGAAGAACCAGAGGGAAATCTTTGTTCCAAATTTCTGCAACTTCCACCGGTATTGCCACAGGATTGCGAACAGATCGTACCACTTGTACTTGGTCGACTGGGAAAAGTACATTCGTACGATGCGGACATCTCCCGTGCCTCAGGAAAATGTCGACGATGACACACTCCACAGATTGGCTTGCAGCAGGTATTTAAAATTTGGGGAGTATCAGCACAGCCACCACAGTAGTATCTATGACAGAAGCTAAAAGAAGCACAAAGAATTACGAAAAATGGGGACGGGGGGGGGGGGTTAAACAATAAATTTAGAGGTCATAACGCACACCTGGGTCAATTCATAAAACATGCACTTGCTTTACACAAATAAAATTTGACAAACTTAGACTGACCTTAAGATCATAAACTAGAAATGTGGCAAATTTACACTAGATACTAAATTCAACCACACTCACTACTGTCATTAAAATCACTCGTATTTGGCCGATGAGTGAATGCCATAAATTTAAAGCAAACATGTGGAATAACAGGAAAGAGCACAAGACGGGAATGAGCAAACTTTTGTTCGATCTAATTGGTCTGCTTTGAGCATGAAAGGAAGCATCAAAACCACCTTATGTACCTAAATTTGGGCACTTAAATTCCACCAATAACATAATAAGGCACAATTCAAGATAAACTAAACACCAGTATCTTCTTTGACTCAATGAACCGGATTATTATAGCCAACAGCAAAAGGAAACACATTGCCATCTGAAGTGGACTGACATGTCTACCAAAAAACAAACCTCTCGCATAAAGAGTGTCGTACATGGACATTTTGCAGAAAAAAGATCAGCCAAAACAAATAAAGAAAAGCCGCAAACCAACACTTTGGTGGTTACTCATCTTTAGGAGTGATCACGCATGTAATAGATAAAGCAATGGCTTATTAAAACAGCACAAAAGTCAGGGTGAATGGAAAAAATTACCATTATTTTTGTTCTAATCTATACATTGAAAATGATTGAAAATGTGCGTTAATTAACAAATAAATATAATAATTTACACAAGTGAGCTTATCTTAGTTCGAATTATTAAATTGTGAGGCATAACGCATACTGTGAAGATCCCCCTTTAGTTTTATTTCCAGAAATATTAGATAATTTTAGATCGTGAAATTGCAGGACAAGAATTTCAAAACATAACAGAAAAACGAACCTGCAAGTAACAGAGGAGTTTAGAACATCGAGCAATCGATCACATCCGGAACACGAGGGTCCGGAGGGTACTGCGGAAGTCTCCACGAAATCAAAGGTAGAATAATCCGAGGAAGTGCTAGGACCACAGCGTTTTCGCCTCATTGGAGGTTGGAATTCAGGGAGAGAGGAGATATCTGAAGTTAGGGAATTAGAAATGGGAGGAACACCAACAGAAATTGAGGAGGGCGTAGAAGCCAACATAGTAGGCCAATTGAGAAGCATATCATCAGTGGCTGATTGAGTCATCAATAATTGGGGGGCAGCTGTTACGCTATCATTGATGACTCCCTGAAGATGATGATTGACCTCGAAACCGTTGCCATAGCCCCCAAAGCCGCTTTCGACTTCCAGTTGATTGTCTATGGCATCTGTCAGGGCCTAAAACGGAATTAGACAAATATAAGATTGAAGGGACTGTTTGTGTCTAAATCTATTCCCGAGCTGAAAGAGCAATAGCATTAAATCACGAGAAAATGAACCAAATATAAAGTCGATTTATTCTTTGCCAAAGGATAAGAAACGATAGCAATCGCAGACTTCAGGTATAGTGAACATCTAGAGAGAAAAAAATATCCTGTTGAGGCACTGGATTTTTGGATATTAGTTTTGGTTCAAGGCCCCCCCCCCATCGAGTAAGGAGATCGCGTGACTGCCTAATTCATTTGATAACAGACGTATATAACATTTTATTGTTTCTTATTTCATCGATTAATAAGTATCGACTCACATTGATAGCTTGAAACGACAATGCAAATGGCTCTGTAACTAAAGATGGCGTCAATATCACAGTTCCTTTATAAGCTTTGTCAGAACCGGGTGTAATCTTTCTTTCGTTACTTGACGAATTTAAGTTAGTTCACAAAATGAGCGATTTAGAAATACGAACCTTCAATCAACTAAGTGTAGCTATACTTAAACGGAATGCTGTCAAGTACTTCAAGACATGATGATCTACAAGGAAGAACTGAATTATAACTCAAGCTAAATAGCAACTTCATGAGACCGAAAACTAAAACTTCGGCCTTTCCTCCATCAAAAATGCAAAAAAGGAAGGTAATAGGTGACAGAAAAAATACGTTGTTGACATGCCAATCCAAAATTTGTCAAAACAAATTGACATGAGATACGTTTAGAAGATTCACCACTCCCACCCTCCCCTCATTTTTGGCGTTATTCAACATGATATGGACAAGATAGCGGCTTAGAGGTGGAGAACGTATTTTCTCTGCCATATTTGGATGAGGCTGACAGAATTCACAGTTAGACCGTAATCTGTCGGATATATAAATGATGTCCCGAAACTCGACTATAGCATAAATGCACACAAACGAGCAAATAAATGAACAAAACAAGAGAGACTTGTGAAGAAAACCCTACGAAAACTTCAGCCCAATATGGAATGACCAACCTAGAAACCTGATCTAAAAACTGTAGGCTCGATTTCAACTTAAAACAATCAAACTTTCAAATACATGGAAAACTACACTATGCATTAGTAAACACAATAAAGGAACCTCATTTTTTTCGAAGGGAGGGAAGGCAAAATTCTAACCTCAACAATAGAGGACGATTGGTTGGCAGGTTCATTACCGTTGCCATTGTGCCCAAAGGCAAGTGAAGATGACTGGATGCCATGAGTAACATTTGTCGGCAACTGAGTTTGAGATGTAGCCAGCATTGTGGAGGCTGAACCATTGGCACTATAGTAGGAAGTAGTCGCAATAGCAGCAGCGACGTCATTCTTCTCATTCAACTTAGCTTCCAATTGTTCATTCAGTTCCCGAAGAGCTTCAAGTTGAGCTTGCAATTCGGCGACATGTTGATCACGTTTTCGTAATTCTTCATGGAATTTCATGGTAATCTGATCGATTTGGAGAGGCAAGCCATCCCAATCTACGGAGACACTATGCTCTGGAAGGAGTTGGGTCTACAGGAGAGAAGGTGAATGTAAAGACAGAGTTAATTTATTATTTACCACAACATAATCACACTGATGCCAATTTTGTCAAGTAACTCTTTTGCGGTATTTTAATTCTAGTAATTATAGCCTTAGCTGACGATTCATACACCCGCTAGATATTGGAAGGCTGTACCTCACTCACCTGCAGAAGTAAGGCGGATATGCATGCTCTCCAAAGTCGCTTTATTGATCGCTTAATGAGAAATATTTACAATAGGATAAAAAAATAAAGGTTGCTGCCATGGAAAGGAAGATTGTCAATTTATTCAGGTCAACAGTCACATGTTAATATCACGGAGACTACATAGAGTGTATTGTTCATCTTTTAAAAGGGACGACTGCAGCCTTAAGCTAAAGGCTCTTTATCATGAGCAGTAAACTTACGGATAAAAAAGAATAAATTCAGTCATACGTGCTACAATGTAAAAAAGACAATGGAAATCTTTGATAGAGCAAGCCTATCACGACTGAAATCCAGTAATGGTGAAACCGGATAAAGTGGATGTTGGCATAGAGGAAAATGCTTATAAATTATATTTCAGTTCTAACTTCCCCTCGCTAGGTGTTTAAAGGTATAAAAAGGAGAAAGTTAGTCAATATATAGCCTCACTAAGTGTTCTCTTAAATCCAGGTAGAGGTTACAATACGCAATATATTATGTGGTCAAACAATGTTCAAACTCAAAATTTCAAATGTAAAAAATAGGTTCAATTTCAGATACAGGGTAAAATTTACCTCTCCAGAAGCTGTTGAACCACAAGATTGCCCATTTGAATGTCCAGTAGACAGATCGCCAAATTCCGAAGTTAGTTGAGAAGTGCTTCGGGGCAGATTCCTATTACTAGCGCGCTGTAGAGATGATTGAATTTCACTTTCCGTGTGGGATCTAGTACGACTAACGGTAGATTGAGCTGAAGAATCATTAGATCGTTCACCTGAGTTTTCCTCATCTTGGCCAGATGGTTCATTCTGAATAGCTGACACCTCATCTTCCAGTGGGACTTTTGATTCCTTAGCCAAAATTCGGAAACTGTTACTATACACAGGACCGCCGAAATAGCCTTCGATCCAATTCACCTATTTAGAAAGAAAACACACGGAAGTGTGACCCGTTTTATCACATTAATACTTTGTATCTTTTTGTTTATTAGCCTCCACTCCGCCTATGCAATCAATCTCAAGTCGGGCGTTAAACTTGCACAAGCGAATAAGATTTTACCACCATAGCACTTACAGTAAATTCATTTTCGTTTTATAATGCATAGAAGACATATGATGGGCGTTATATCAAAACTAATAATTCAGAGGATAGATGAAACTGAATAATAAACTCCTCAACTGAAGCAATGCGAAATACAACTGGAAGCTCATATCTCAAGCTTAGGTATGGAAAAATTTCAAATAAACCTTAACACAAAAAACACAGGGTTCAGTTTCATAATCTGAGGCTTCGCTTAGGCTGAAAGCTTAGTGAAACGAGAATTCGTAATTAAATTAGTCTCTCCACCTATTAATACACTTGAAATGAATATTCCCAACGTTTTCAAAAGTCTATTTGACAGACCTAAAGAAGCAAATTACGTGGTCAGGTGATGTAGCAATAGCCTATTCTGTACCCATAACACACAACAAGGACGCGAAACCCACCGAATTATACACAACCAAAACTAACAAATTGAAATCTGCAAACATGTCTTCCGACAAAGATGAAATCTTAAAAGAAGCTTGAAGATTAATAAAGAAAACGTAACATACTTTTCCCTCAAAGTTAATGCCAGATAAGGAGACCTGTGATTGACACACTGAGGATGCAGCTGAGAGATTTTGTGAGGGATGCAGTGAAGCAGCAGTACGATTGCTATAGACCTTCCTTTCCTCCATCATTTCCTCAGGAATTCGAGTAACAGGAGTTCTGGAAAAAGTTGTCTCCATATCTTCTTCTTCTACTACTTCATGGCTATCATCAAGGGTGGTTTCATTAACAACCAGGGTGTCGTTGTCTCCAAAGCTCTGAAAAAAGATAAGTTTAGTACTCATCAATCACTAGAATTCAAACCTTGTTACGCCTAGAAAAACATTTTCAACACTCATCAAGAAAAGAACGATAATATCAAGTCTACCTGGTAGGAAAATCGATTTCGAACACAACTATTATTATTCAGACTTAACCAGTGCAGTTGGCCATTATGCACCCACAGATATCGGACTTATCGGATGAGTATATTAATTGTTATTGGAGCTTAGGACCCATAAATAGATCGAAGTTATTATGGGCCACGGTAGAAAGCTCATGCTAATTACTGGCACAGTATAGACAAAGCCCACAGACATCAACCAATAAAGCTGGCACGCAGCTTTAAATATCTAGTATGCATTCATAAGTTTGTACTTCTGAATTTCTAACGTCGCCCTTCCCTATCCAAAGAGCCCAATATGCTTAGACATTCATTCCTAAATGTCTAGGTCAAGAGGAGTAGCCAGAAATTAATAACTCCGATCGCTATTCTTATTGACCTTCACTAATTAACCCAGTTTTAAAATTGACAAATTTCTACGAAGTCATTCAATCTCTCACTTACCGAAAGCCTAAATCCTCGAAACATCCTACTTTCGGAACAAAGTGGTGGGTCGCTACCAGTTCGTACATGCTTGTGAGGTGACACTTTGGCGGAAATATTTTGGTCAGACAGAGAGACATTTAGTACTTCATCAACCCGTTCAATTGAGAGCTCAGTCTGTGTCCTCGGAGCAGTATCAGCAGATTGTTTGGGAATATCCTTCAGAGAAGACGAAGAGACGGTAGAAGGAAGATTCACTTGCCCATGTTGAATACTAATGTTAGAGAAGGACTGGGAGCGTTGACGTGCTTCAGCATTGGACGCATGCATGCTTAGATCCTCTGCTCCTGCTAAAATATTTATCGGTGTAGGTGGAGGCATTAGTGTTGAAGCAGCAGTAGAAGGACCAGATTTTGCTGGAACATTCAATTTTGTTGCTGTGATTTGAAGAGTGGACGTATCACTGCCTCGCCGCAGAGGAGCTGAAAATAGTACTGACTGAGGTCCAGAAGAGCTTGAAGGTAAGAGGGCCTTCTTGTACAAATTCTGCCACAACGCCAAGTCGCTTACATGGTAGGCTGGGGTTATTACCTAATAACGAGAAGGGGGATAGGAAGAAGGCATGAAATTTTACAAGTATTCAAATTAAATAGTTGGGCAAACTACCTCATCATTGGGTTTGTAAAGGTAGTTTAATATTGACCAGTTGTACTTGGGATTTAGGAATGCCCAGAGAGAACAAGAGGGCAGGTTCTTTTGTTCTCCTTGACGCTCAAACTCAGAGTTGCATAGAAACGTTCCAAAGAGCCCTGAGTAAGTGTGAATGGCTATTTTAATCTGAAATGAAACAGAACACAAAAGAACTATAAAACACCTATTTAGAGTGGAGCATTAGTAGTTAAGAAAATTTGTTAATGACGAATGATCGAATTATGCGCAAGTGGGGAAAAGTATATCGATTAAAATTAGGTCAAGAGAGCTATTCAACAAGTTACCTGGGGCAATCACACACCTATAATGCATTTCAAGCGAAAATCTAACTGTATGAGCACAGACGATAATCAAAATGATTTCCGACAGTATGGCAACAGACCTAACAGATATAAGAGAAAGATTGCAACCAACATCTTAATGAGTAAAATATTTATCATAAGATTAGGATCTACCGAACTCTGCCTACGTATGCCGTCAAGGCAAGTGACTAAATTAAACTCACACTTCAATCTATCATCACTTATTCTGTTTACAAATTTCCACGAAGACGAGAAATAAATCGTATGTCGAACGTACCAAGAAGAGTTCATTGAATTGAAAGTGGCTAGGAAATTGACGATGAATTTGATGAACGCAGTCCAACCATTGAAGAAATATTGGACTTTGCTCTTCAGAACTGGTTCGGCTAAAGCTATGTCCACATCTATCAGCAAACTTGTGTCCAAATTGCAACCATTCACGTTCCACTAGGAAACGGAAGCCCTAAAAAGATGAATGAAATAAACGATCGTTTTCGTTCAGAAGGAAGATACATTCAGGAGCCCCACAAAAGAGAAACTCTCAAAAGAATTCCTCTACTGGTATGTTAACGTGATAGGCTACCCGAAAGATAATTGATTTTGTGAATTATGAATTGACAGATGTGCATGTTAACCATCGTAACAAGAAAAAGATACTAACCTCAATTGTTCGGTAGTAGGGATCCAATAGGAGTTTAGCGAGAGAGGTCAATTGGGGAGTTCTATCCCATCCATCAGTGCAATGGACCATGACTGGCCGACTATGTACTTCAAGAGCTGCAACAATATCCACAGCAGATTTGAGCAATTGGCTAATATAACTCAGCCACATTGTTGTATCTACTTTCTGTAGCCAACTAGAAATAAACAAAATACAAGGGCATTATAGCAAGCGTACAAAGAAAAGGGTAAACGAAATGGTTTGTGGAAAATAAAAGATATGACTGGACTAATACGTAGTAGTTTTGCAGTAGAAAACAATTCATTACACAAGCAGATCTAGATGTGCTACAATGAAAAAGGTAAAACTAACCTAGAATCGGGATTCCTGTACAGAGCAATGAGGGCTTCAAAGCTCTTTCGAACGTAATGCAGATTCGGGAGATTCATAAAACGGATCTGCGATTGGTTGTAGTATTCGCCAAATTCAAATCCACCACCTCTAAATCGATTAAATTGAGCTGCGGTATAGTCTCTAGCATCGACAATGAGCAGCTTATGTGAATCTAAAAAGTAAAAGAAAAATACCATAAAATATTGAGACCACTAAAATAAGTGCTAACATAAGATGGAAGGCATCAAGGAGCCTTTCTTATAAGAATCTGGGATTCCAACACTTGAACAAAATTAAATAAAATATGTGGTTGACCATCCAAACCACTGAGTGTAATCTGATGGTCAGCGACATGGTTCACCAAACGGACACGGCGATCATTCTGATATGGGAAAATGCAGTTAGGTTTTCATCACAATGATTAAATAACTTCAAACTTTTTTAAGTTGCCACACGTACCCACATTTCAATATCGACACGTAAAACATCTAGATATACAATTTAGTCGGGATTAATATTACTCAGAACAGGGGTGTGCAACCTGGGCAACGTATACTCATTATACGGCAAAAGAGTATTAACTGGCAGTTGACTTCTCACTTCAAACAACCATCACTCCACTGCATGTCATATTCGACTACTTCCACATTACTCATCTCGCATTTTTTCTACCTTTGTGTCTGTCTCTTTTACATCTTTGAAACACTCTTCTGTCTCCCCCCATCTCGACTTTTTTTCACTTTGATTTTTCTTCCCCTCTGTTAATCCTGAAGTCAACTAAAAGGCTAATAATAACTATCAAAACGCCTACCATTTGGTATAAAAATATTACCCAAATCAAAGAAAAGAAGCAAAATTCGGTATCATGCTCAGAGCACAGGGATAGAATAGCGAAATTACGCTAAAAGTTTGTCCATATATTACTATGTGCAACCAGCTCTATGTTCAGTATAGTTCCAATTTAATGAACCATTAATGTTCCATTACGACACTTCTTTTATAGCACAGAGAGAATAGAACAAAACTAAAACCTATCACATGGCCGAGCTTATCCAAGGTAGCTCCTAATAGTAATGATAAAGTAGAAAGCAATAACAATCCAAAAATAATACCAAAACAAATCAATAAAAAAACTAACCACCAAAGAATTTTCCTCCTTGTAATATTAAATACCTGCCACTAATATCCACAATAACTTAATATCAAGATGACAGTGTCCACATACTTAACTGGCTTTTAAATTTCACACCGATTTTAAGATATAAATTTACCTACAAGGTGTCAACTTGCACTTTTCTAATCTCCATTTCGAGAGTAAATTAGTTTTGTCCATCGATTAATTACCATATAGTAAGATAGAACAAACATCGATTACAACAGAACTACCAAAAAGAGTGCTCAATGTGGACCAATCAAAGGCGCAATAGACGACAATTTTATTAATAAGCAAAGCCCTCCAGAAATGACCCAGAATTGCCTCAGAACTACTACTCCCAAATAGCTAGTGCACAAGACCATTCACTGGTCACGTGTAGAGTACAAAGAGCGAAATTGAAACTCTAATGTTCTCAGAGTCCTTTCAAGCCCTGTTCTACTTTCAAATTAGAAGGCTCATTCGCTTCCCATTTTCAAGTCTGATATGGTTAAATAGCGATCCATAAAGATATGTATAAACGAATTAAAAATAACAAACCTCCGTCTGATTGACTAGGCTGTAGAACTTTTCTACAGTTTTCGAGCACTGCAGCCACAAATCTTTCATCCAACTCATTCCTTGAATACATAATTCCAACGCAGGGTTGAGCACATCTTAACAAAACAGCACCAGTTTTCCGAGAACGCCAAACAACTGAAGGGAATCTATGATGACTCCTAAAAGAAGCCATGCTCGAAATATCCTGATCAGATACGCCTCGGGGCATTATATGATATCTTGGATAACTTTTGCAAATTCTAATAAAAGAACAAAGAATTAGAGTATCAAAGAGCAATTTGCCTAAACGAGTTGTTCTCGTCAGTTATTTTCCAATCGCTGTTAAATTCCAATCGTTCAAATTCGTAGTATACCATCGATGCCTCAAAGGAAGTGTCTTTATCTAGATAAGTAAGAATTCAGATTAAAAACTCACCTCCAAGGCCAATGATTTCTTTGAGAGAAAATAGCAGTGGATGGTTATCAATACGTTGTTTGAGTTCTTCACGAAACAGGACGGAAAATGATGTTTTATAGTGTTTTGGGGAAAATAAAAGAGCATTAATTTGTTTTATCCAAGCTTCACAAGTTCCGACACTTGAAAATTGGCAACTAAATAGAGTAATAATTGGCAAATAATTTTACTTGAATGTTGTTCCGATTTTTGTCACTATATCTAAGTGAACCAAAGATGTCGAGGCCTCACAATATCGCATAAGCCAATTCGGAATGCTAATTATATCGCACTGTTGTTTGCGGTATAATATCAATCGAAAATTGGTAAGACAGATTCCTCCATTAACAGTTTTGTTCATAAAAAGCAATTCCTCCGATGGAAGAAAATGTACCCGATGGATCCAATGATTTACCCGATTATCGTAATGATTGCTTTGCGTAGAATTATCAACTTCCATCTTAATTATCGACTACACACCATAAGATCGTGGACAATAACAATCTAAACGCAGCAAGGTCGACTTAAAATCTGGCCAGTGTAATATGAGGGTATGTTTACAGCGCGATAGTTTAAAACAAATGTGCAATTTAAGCAATGAAATTCTAAATTATTGATGAGATTAGCTGATATCAAAGTTTTTCAAATGAATACGTTTCCTGATGTTAATTAGTTTTATTTATTCCAATTCTCTTAAAAGGAGCCTGTTATTTTTAATTAAATGGAGGACAGTGTGATTTAATAATAAAATCTAATCGAATAAATTCAAGGTTTAATGTTGATAAAAGTGCAAATGTTTAACAGTTATTCAATTATTAATATAGATTTCGCTGTAAACTTTGATTATCATTCATATTAAATGAATATGTGATATATGTGAAAAAGAGAGGCCGGCAAATAAATTTTTCTATCGATGAACGATTATATTAGGAGGTATTGTGCATCTAAACATTAAATAAATGTATTATATCATTTTTTATAGTCTACAGTTCAATTGTGCCATATTAACTTATTTACTAATAAGATCTCTGGAGAAGTTATCTTATTACGATTTAGACTCCGGTTTTATTAATAATTTTGCTGCAATGATCGTAATATAAAAATTTATAAGAAACGCCCAGGCAGAAATTTTGGTTTTGTTTTTCAATGCAAGTGAATTCTTCTCCTATTTGGACTGACATTGGAAATTGACACTCCCCCTGACCTCTCACAAAGACACTTAGAACTTCCAATCTATTATGGCTTATGGTTCTTTTTATCTCCTCTGTGGATGGCTCGCATACTTGACTCTCACTTTTCAGATTTTCTCTCGTCTTCAATCCCAAACATCTTATTTTTCTTATTTAATTTCACTATAAATGATATCCTTAAATTTTGACTTTTCTTTCAGAATGAACTAGGGATAAACATGGGTTATATAAGAAAATGTTTAGCCTAACCTGACATAGCTTTCATATCCTTATTTTCTTGAACTGGATTCAGACCAAACTCTATATGCAAATCAAATTTTTTAATTTCCACTATCACACGACGGGTAAACAAAGACTACCATTTAAATTTATAGTTTCTAATAATTTTATTATCTTGAAAATTCATTCTCCATGCGACTTTCCTATCATATATGTTTATCTTTTAAGAAAATCTCTTCTGCATTTAAATCGCAAAAACTTTTCGTTCTTGTTATTAATTCTGATAGCGAGTTGTAGAGCTCTCCCCGACGGGTGTACTACTTGACTGATTTGTCTATTTTTTCATCATCCTCAGCCAGAGAGTTCTGAAAATCCCCGGAAATAAAAAATACTGTATAGAGGCGGAAAATAACGATAACATGAATGTTAATTTTGTTGTGCGTTTCAGTGTGATAATAAACAGCATTAATTTGAATTAATTCGCTTTAATACTTTATGTTCTAGTATTTTCTAATGGCTGTAAATAATAAAGGCCTTTAAAGCATGTCTAGAGTGTACACAACGTAGTTATTATAAAAAATGCATAAGTGATCATAGTTTAAGGAAATGGGACCGATGAAGATACAGAAACGATTGTTAGTATTGGGAAGATGATAAGCAGCCATTTTAAAGTTAAAACGGAATGCGGACACTTGGGCTTATATATTTTAGCAAGAAGACCAGTATTATAAATTCATTTTCTTTGAGAATACAAAGAAAATACAAACTGCCATATGAATGAATTGTAATTAGTGTTCTAATGTTTACAAATTACTTAATCCATCCATTGCTACATATTAAAATTTTCTAATAATTTTATTACATTTTAGTATCTTAACTATCTGCAAGTATTTAAAAGCTACTATATTATACGCAAGCCACCTTACTTTTGACATTGTTTATTACTCATAAGACTATATCTCAATATTTATGGCAAATTAGTGAAGATCATAAATAAAATTTTGATTAAAGAATGTAGCTATTTCATGATAAAATTTATCACTTGCTTCTAAAACGGTGGATTTTAAAATTTGATGTCTTTTGCCTAAGGGAACAAAGACCCTGAAACATGTAACGTCCTTCATAGTCGATGTATTATAGCTAGCCTACACAAATGTCACGATTCTTGTTTTATCCGCATGCCCGGGATGTTATACAAAGGCTTCCAGAATTTTATAAAAAAAATTATCTGAAAAGGTTTACGCCAATTACCAATGTTTCATACTTTGAGGATGATGGGGAACCCTATACTAGAGCGTCTAATAATGCTTTGTACGAGGATGATTGCGTAATTACGAACTTCTATATAGATATCCGAAGGAACATTTTGATGTACCACCTAAAGTGATCTTTCCTGAAGAATCACAGAGAGCCCTTTGGGGTGGTGAAGGAATTGTTACAGGGTTTATTGAAGTTAAACGAACAGGCACGAGGTATTGTTACATCGTTGAAATAATATTTTAGAGTTCCAAAGACATGGGGACCGGAATTACGTCAGCACCTCTTTCATAGTGAGGTGCTTGAACGATGGATGATGATTATTGTCTCTCTGACAGCCCTAAAGCAGATCGAAAGAATGAAGGGTCTCGATTTTTATTTATTAAAGGTTAGGTTGCAATTACTTATTCATAGATAGACTCCAGAAAATGAAATCAACAGTCGTCTCGGTTTGCACATCAAACGCGAAATCCTAATGAAGTTGGTGGATCCCGAATTTCAGCGATCGAAGCCTGATATCGCTGCGAAATATGCGAATTTTGTTATCCCCGTAAGTGTCGTCGCATTGTTTGTAGAATATCGTATAAATTCTATACTTTGCTTATTGCTTTTTTCCATGTTTGTAGCGGGAAGAAGCGGAATGGGTTGGTTTGACCTTAGATGAAGCTATTAAAAAGCAAATGAAAATCGAATACGAAAAGCAACGGTTGGAGGCTTCAGTTCCAAAGAAGATTACTTTATCAAAAACTCTTATTGAGAGACTTGAATCTGGTGGTAAGCTACATTTGATCCCACTGCTACTGTCAAAATATTCGATTTAATTTGTTATTGGTCCGTCTTTGTTATTCAACTCGATCATGTATTCGATATAAAAATCCCAATTACTACGTTCAAAAATGGTGTGAGCAGTAAAGTAGTGTTTAATAACTAATCGAATTTCATTGTGGCGATAGCAGATATTGCAACTATTAAATTTTTCCTATTATTGTTGCTATTGGCCATTTGAGTGGGTCATTCAAATTACTGATCGCTTGTTCTCGAAGTAAGTGAAAATGGTTTAACCCTAAACTCTATGATTAGAATTTAACTGTATGACTGACTATCGCTGTGTGTGCTTTATTGAGAATTGATTTTTTTGGCCTCTACTATTGGCGGATGTGTAAATTAGTTACTGGTCAAGGTCACAAATACTATGATATCTCAGTGGGAAACCCGAATTTCACCTCTTGTTTACGAGTTTTTAATTGACAATTTCTATTTAATGCTTAATTAGTATATTACTGATACGCTCTAAGTAGCATTGATAATTTAATTTTTTAGGTGAAATTTCAACTTCTAAAACCCCACCAATTCGCTCAATTCTGAGTCGCTTTATCTACGGCGAAAAGACGTGAAAATATCTTTTTGTTCATATTTATAGATATTGTATTGCTAATAAACCCTCATTTATTGTATTGAATGACCTGCTTTCTTACATTTGGGCAAAGTATTTGGATCGGATAACGCCACACTTATTGCTGAAAAATCACATTTAGATATGCATTCACACATATTGCGAAAAATTTGGGTTGACGGGAATAGAAAGCTATTCACACTGCAAATTTAGGTGCTTGGTAATGGCCACTTTATGTAGGAATGATGATTAATCTATAGTCCTGTTTTATCACCTAGTTAGATTAAAATGTATTTATGCTCAACAAAGGTGAGTTTATTTATGCTATCTCACGTTATATCCAAATTTATACATACATTAATAGGGCATTTTATCATTTGCTTAGAGTATTCCGAAAATTTGACAATAAATTTCAGTTTGAAAAATTTTTCGATGACCTATAAGGAACAGTAGAAATTTGAAATTTTTCCTTAAAATGAAGGAGATAATGACTAAGCTCAAGAACACTATTGATGCGGTTAGTAGAGGTCATCAACTTTTAATCATGCTCTTTAATGCTAGGAAGGCATTTGAAACAATTTCGCATTTAGCACAAGCAAATTGGAAATATTTTGACTGTCTCATCACAATTTAGGTCAAGACTTTTTCTTGATCGAATGGCACATGTGGATCTGTTGCGGATCGCTACACTAATAAGCCCTGACCTATACTCAGAAAGCCCTATAGCAAGAATTCCTGTTTCGAATGGTTCCCGAGATTAGCTACTATATCTCAGGAAATAAACTTATCACGTAAAACGCGTTTATTTGGGCGTGATAACCGCTCACTGGTTTTTACTTTCGTGTGGTCAGGAGGCCTCTACTTTCATCATGCTGCAGCTGTGTTTCCCACAGTTACCATGACATTACTCGTGGTGGGTATGAAATATAAACACTGATGAGATGGATAGTGTATTAAAATTGATAGCATTCTTAAAAATATGCGTGTTTGTTTGGAAATATAATATTATTAAGGTGAATGTTGTCTACTGGAGAAATTCACATTCTCGAAAATGATTACTATTAATAATAATAAAATAGCCACGAAATTAATTAAAGTGAAATTTATAATTTATGATAACAATATTTAATGACTTAATTGAATTAAAGATATAAATGCATTAAACTGACTCACAATGTGGGGCCAACTATGCTATTTCAATCTCTATCCAAATGTACTCTGAAAATTGAGAACTCAGAATCTAGTGAAGAAGTCACATCCAACAATAGACAACCCCACCTTTCTTCAAGCAGCAGATATATCCTTACATCTTTACTTGCTAAGTCAAATCAGGTTTATAATAACAGCACCCCATGTTTGCAATGCTCGAATTTCCTCAAGTGTAATGACCAAATCGACACACTCGGTTCCTCTTAGTAAATGGATCCAACTTTGCTCTTTGTTAACTCAATAATCAAACTGATGTACAATCGGAAGAACCATATTGAAGTGAAATGAAAATATTTTAATGTGCTAGAAAAGTTTTGTCAAAGTTTTTCATTAATAAGAATTGAAATAAAGCGGGGAGGATTGTTCCAATGTAAAGTTCATTGAGAATAATTCATTAAAGATTGCGGAGAAATGTTAACGAGATTCGTCAACTGTGTTCCGCGGCTTATTTTCTTTATGAGCTATTAGGTTATGAAGTGTCGTAGCAATAACCACAACGACTTCAAATACACTTGCCGTTATTGCAGCATGAATTCCATCTTTTGTGAAGAGTACGTAACCAAAACCAAATAATAGGTTCAGGAAGATCAACGATAGACACCCAACTGCCGGCTAAATTAAAGAAAAGATAAAAATGAATTAAATTGACTCACAAAAAAGATCCAAGCAAGCTTTCCACGTATGAGTCCATAAAGTATTGGGAAAACAAAAGGAAGATTGGCGATCCCATAAAAAAGCATAAATCCATACGAACTTTCAATGCCATAGTGAAGAATAGCTTTATAGCCAATTATAATCCACCAGATGCCACATCCCTAAACGAATAAATTTAATTTTTATAGATGGAATATGAGGACTTACACTTATTACACTTGCGGAAAGCGCAATGCCAATTTGCAAGCAGAGCAGCAACTTGTTCATTGCTCAAATTACTGTCAATTGGAAAGAATCCACACCTTCACTCAACCTTGCTTACCTTTTATACCCAACATTTAGGGGGGTTGACAATGACCTCAAGTATGTCACTAACCACTTTCTATGATGCATTACTGGAGAAATGAGAATGTGGTAGTAAATGTGTAAAGAAACAAGAAATTTAAATAAAGCAATGTAAGTTTTCTTCCACCTAATTCCATACGTCGTCGTGTTTGTTGCATCTGTTTCTGCCAACTGCCTTTCAGTTAGCTTGATGAGTGGAATGAACTTAGTGACCCAACATTCTTTTGTGTTAAATATGAAATCATCTTTAAACGACTGTAAGATTCAGCACGATTATTGAACATGAAATGGCATTTCAAGTATCGCTAACACTTGTGATAAGGCCAAACCATCCATTATCTTGAAAACATGCTGTTAAACAGCACTTGCTTTGATAAATTTCAATTCAGTCAATGCCTTTCAACGTCTAGGCTAATTCTTCAAGTGCTTGTTCAAAATGTAACCTCGCGTTTACAGTGGAGGCAGGGAGGCGTTTATAGAAATGAAAATGACCAAAAGCTAAATGGGTATCCTCTTGCAAGTACAGGAGGATTCATGATGAAGCTCGAATTGCCACAATCGCAATATACATTCCTTTTAACGTTGTGTTGTACTCAAGAATTAGATGGATAATTATAATGATTTGATGTTCAATAGTTGCCTTAGGATTCACAGTTTTAATGTTACTCAGTCAGTTAATAAGGAAGAATTTTCGGTCACGAAGTTCATTCCACTCAAAATGATAACAAAGATGCTGCAACTGATTTGTTAGCTCAAAAATTTAAACTTTACAGACAAAGAGTAGCACAGTAGTGGGGAGGGGGGAAATAATTTTATGACGCCGAAAATGTCATGTCAATTATAATCTAATTTGTGTTCAAAAATAAAACAAATTGAAAGGATTTTAAATGGCCTCATCAATTGAAAGGAATACAGTTGCGTTTGCTGAGTGGGAGAGAGAGAGAGAGAGAGAGGGAGAGACGTAGGTTTTTTCTTGCGTTCTCTTAACTTCTAATCGTATATGGTGTTATAGCTGCAAGGTGTAATCTACCTCCTTGAGGATTGACGTGGTTGTTTAATTTTTGAGCATCCATTCCCCTGCCAGCCCCCCCC
>UZAE01000381.1:0-24751 GCA_900617975.1 Rodentolepis nana | reverse complement strand
TTCTCATACATGGGGTGCGCGATAGACGTACCTCCACGTGGTGCACCAGCTGCAGCGTATACTCATGGCAAAAAGTCAATCAACCAGCAGATGACTTCTGACTTCAAACTACCATGACCCCACTCTATGTTATATTCCACAACTTCCACAGTACTCAACTCACCATTTCTCTGCCTTTGTGTCTGTCTGTCTGTTTATCTCATTTACATCTGTGAATCACTCTACTGTTAGCCTTCTCGAATTTTTCTCACTTTGATGTTCCTTCCCCTCTGTGAAGCCCGAATTCAACTAAAGGGGCTAATGATAATTATCAAAACGCCTGCCATTTGATATAAATAAATAAATTATTCTCACACATTTGAAACTGCTTCAATCCAAAAAAAAACATTAACCAACACTAGGGCTAATTGTGCATGAAAGAATCCAATAATCATTGGGTCGTTTTGTTTTGTGGTTTGTTGAGTTGTACTTCTAACTAGCGCAATGTGAGGGTCGCTTACCGTAGCTCACAAAGAAAGAAAAAAATTATAGTCATTTGACCGTCTCAGATAGGGGGAAGAGAGCGCACAGTAGTTCGTGGTGGATTTTTCACTTGTCATTTCCCCCAAAACATTTGTCAACAGGTTCATCAGCCGCATAGAGAATAGACATGCAGGTTCCATTAAGCGACGTGTTATAACAGCGCTTCAATCTCACTCAGTATATTCACTTAAATTTCATTCACCTACCCCAATCCGAAATTCAAGCCTAGGTGCACACACGCGCACACACACATTTTGTAGTATTAGTTTAGCTTAAATGCTCCAATGATTAGCTAAAAGTTAACATAAAAAAGTAATTGCGGAAGTGGAGAACGAAGTTCAGTAGATAAAATTTCGGCCCATATCACTTAATCCTAAGTTAACAATTGTAATCTGCTGAACTGGATGTAGGAGACCTTAGCATCCTCAAACCTTTAGGGAAAAGAGAAATGCGAAGCGGCGAGATTAATCCCTCTTAATTAAACGCCTCCAGCATTTCAACAAGCGCACTTGTTGCAATGCAGGAGAGGAGTCCTGGAATTTGGATTTCGGAAAGTGAAGTGCACACAGTAAATGAACTCTACAATCAGAGTTCTAAATTCGCGAGAAGGTCGGCTCTTGGATGCTTCGTTGCTTCACCCTGAATCTTTTCGACACCTCCACCCCCACCCCCGCCCTCCTTCATCTCTATTTGGACTTACTTTTATTCTGTTTCCGTTGCCCGCCATAATTTAATATTAATATCAACAAAATAGAAGGGGAAGTAAAGAGAGCCTTTTTAGGCAACATTAGTATTTGATTGCTTTTTTTGCTCTTAATGACTTTATTAGATTCCCCACTGTTCCATTAATTTGCACTTAATAAGCATACTTGCCATGTTCGGTAACAACCACACAAACTGTTCAAGTTTAGTCGTCCATCTTCAAATTGCAAAATTTGTGGTTTTATAAACCACAAATTTAGTACTAGGTAAGAAGTGAAATCGATGTAGAAAACAAAGTGGAAAAACATGAGAGGAACTTACGCATGCTTTCCATTTCGGACTCCTCTGGCTTGCCAAAGTTGTCGAAACCCTCGGAGAAAATTTTTTGCCATCGAGCAACCTCGTCGTGTGTGGAACAGATGAATTTTGTTAGAGTGGGGTCTTTTGTCCGATCGGAGTCCATAAGGATGATAAAAGTCAATGGAGAGCCAGCCTGATCGCGGAAGTAGCCAAAGTGCTTTGTCCATATTAGGATGGGTGGCTAAAGAGAGAGAGAGGCACAAAAACCAAAAAAATAAATAAGTGGTGATAATTCTTTTTTTTAAAAAAATTGTAATCAATAAGCACATCATTTATTTATTTATTTATGATAGGTATCATTAGCCCTTTAGTTGACGTCTGGCTTCACAGAAAGCAAGAGGAACACTAAAGTGGCAAAAAGTCGAGAGGGGGGACAGAATAATGATTCACAGACGTAAAAGAGACAGACAGACAGACACAAAGGTATAAAAAAAGTACGGCGCTCTATCCAACTAAGCTACAGGGGCTTCTCACAACAAAAGGTTTAGTTGAAGAATCGATTGTTACTAAAGTAGGGGTAAAATATTCGATAAGTAAAAGCGATTGCTTACCTTTAAGAATATAGTTTTTGGAGAGGGTGTAAATATTTATTTTTTTTCCACGAGGTTCAGAATTTTAATCTGTTCACCACCTTGTTCTCGATTTAGAAATAAGCGCACAATTACATTTTGGCGCTTAAGTTGCTTGCTCTCTTTTTAACGTCTGTAGAAATTTTAAATTGGCCATCTGGAAATCTAATCAAGTGCTAGTGGAAACTATGTGTGCTGAATTAACGAAGCCTAAAAAAACCTTCTTCATTAGCATATATAGCGCTGAGATGAGAGTAGCATTTCTACTATGTACTCTCTGTATCATTTTGTAGCATAATCAAAAGCACATTTCGCGATTCTTCATGTTTCAAATTGGAGTGTTAGCAGAGCGAATAAGGGTTCTTATATTTGGACTTGAGTCCAACAACTGTTTTAATTTGGTCCACTTAAAAAAAGAGCTCACTGCTTGTAAAGGCAGCAGCATCGTCGATTCAATTGCTTTTTCAATTTGGAGCTTGATCTGATTTGCGCTTTCTTCTCATCTTTTGTATATAAATTAACAGTTATTTCTTCCACAAGTATTTTGCTTCTCATGTACCTGTCAGAGGGGTCTGTCACTATTTGGTAGATCGTCTTTCTTGTCGCCAAATTGGTGATTTTGACTTTGGATTAACTTGAACCATTTTTTCTCTTACCATTTTCAGGTCTGCTTCATCTAGTAAACGTCAAACCGTCCGATGGAGGTGTCTATCTCTGTTCAACTTCCCACATGAGTATTACGGCAACTGTAAGGGTTAAACGTAAGTGCTATCGAGTAATTTTTTTATTCCATAATAACTCCTTTTTGAAAATGCTACCCATAGTGATATTTGCACAATTTCAAGCCTTTAAATTTTGCTTGTTTTTCTTTGGTATGTTACCATTACCTGCTATCGTGTTTTTAGCGAGACTCCACTTAACCAAATCGCCACAAGATGTCCGATTGTCAAGTCTTGGCAAACGTGCCGAGTTTCGGTGTTCTTCTTCCAACCCCTCCGTCAAACCTTTCTGGCTCTTCAATGGCGAGCCATTCTACACAATCTCTCGTAAATTAACAACTTTCTGCATTCTCATTGTGAATAGTAGTTAATAAACTTTGAATTTTTCAGCTCAAGTATTGGTGATTGACTCCGTGAAAGAATCGGATTTGGGTCTCTACCAGTGCATAGCTCGAACCCTTACTTCAGACGGTCGAACAGATGAGTGGGTTTCGGCAACAGCTTTACTAAGTCTCTATTCCGATAAGATTGTCACCAAAGGTGGGCTTCCTCATTCTTGGGCACCTTTTTAAGCAGATTTTGTTTCCTACTTATGTTCGTTCTATTTCTTGTGTTCTATTTCTTTCTATTTTCTAGTTGCTGATTTGGTTGAATTCATTCCAAACGCTCATCGTACACCGACGAACCATCCTGAAGGTATGAAATGCTAAACATGACATTTAATGCAGATTTTAATCTATTTTGGTGATTTTTCAGCAATTTGGGATTCTCGAATGTTTCCTCGCCCTTCCTCTCTTATTGCAAAACTGATTAATTTATTTAATTCTTAATCAATAAAATCGGTTGTAGAATTATACCCCATTGACCTGGAACACTTAAGAAATGTTGTTCTAGTACAAACCGGAAGCAGTTGTTCCAATATTTCGATCAAACCTGCTCTTGAACCTTTTAGAAATAAACTGAAATATGGTATTTCCGTGTTTAGATTGATGCTTCTTCTATTTTACCTCTTCAATTTTATGTCAAAAAATTGTTTTCAGTTATGACAACAGTAGAGGTGGAAAGGGGGGGAGGGGGAGGGGGCGGGGTAGTTCGAGAAGGAAAGATGTTCTTCCAGGACGCGCATTCTAGTGACTTCTCCCGTTTTGATGTATGATGTGAAAATAAAGAATTACACTTGCTTCAACTTAAGCATTTCTCTGGTGGTTTAATTTATTATAGTTGTATTTTCCTCTTCAAATGCCTTTTGGGCCACCTGCCAGTAGTTAAAGTAAACAAAGTAGAATACTACGCTTATTAGTAAAAGTTCCTTCAGGGTCAGTGATAATGCGAGCTCATGGCATTGATACATGTCCAATAAACGTCTCCGTTTTTATTACAATTATTTATGTCTTAATTATGTATGATGCTTAGATCAATATTGTTCCAAGTCCGTTGGAAAGATGCTCGTATACCTTCATTTTGAACTGAATAGTACCGTTTTAAAACCTATGACCGATATACTTGTTCGCCGGATAAGTATCAATGGGTCAAGCCCAGGAATTATGTGCTTTGACTACTCCTATCGCCATTGTTTAAAGGGGGTCAAAGCGGACATAACGCTACCACTCTTATTCATTGGATTATCTTGGTGTTAATGGACTTCATGCTTGTTTATAGCCCCATTTCCACTCCACGTCCCAATATTGATGTCTACCCATTAACGTCTACATTTTACACACTTTGTAGCTCTTGCAGTTACGAAGGAAATGACCCCTCTCGCCGAAATGGCTTTAGACAATTTTGCTGTCTACTTGACGTGGAATGTGAGCGAAGCCACCCTCTTTTCTGGTTACCGAGGCTTAATGTCGGGATTATCTTCTAACCAACTACAGTCTTTTCAAGGTCAAGAAGACCAACCTATTGCCTTCCAAATTGAGTACGCAACTCTTTTGCGCGAATCAGTATTAAATCCTGCCTTAGAAGGACTCATACCACCGGAACCTGCTTTGTGGTCGAAGACTGAGCGATTGAATAAGATGGTGAGCTATTGCAGCTACTGTTGACTTTATTTCAATAAGAAAAAATTAATAGTCTCCTATTGGTATGATACATTAACTCTTTAGTTAAAGAAAACGCACGGCTTTGTGATTGGATCACCATTAGAACCAGGCAAGATTTATCGATTTCGAACGCGTGCAGTATTTACTGAGACAGGTGAAGACATTATTCCTCCATCTGACTGGTCGGAACCAATCAGCACTCATCACATCAGCAGTGTACCACCACCAAGAATTACATCTGTCCAACCTTATGTAAGTTCGCTACTTTGTTGTATATTCCTTTAATTCCCTGGACAGGAGTTTCTAGTTCATTGCCTTCTCACGTTAGCATGATGGCCGATTTAACGTGACCTGGGAGTACGATGGTTACTTAAGTAATCAATCAACAGGAGGCGGTCCAACGGAGTCTTTCCGCCCGGACTTCTTCTTGATTCTTGTACGCCCAGTCTCGCGCTCACCACCTTTATCCAAGTCGTCAAGTATTGATGAAAAGTCTGGAAATGATTCAGGATCTCAGAATGACAACAACGATGCTGTTATCAATTACGGACGCTATCGTGCTACACAGGTTAATGGATCGGATGCTAGGGTGAGGGATCGATACACTTTCGTACGAAGTTTTATAAAATTTGTCTCAATGATAATTTAGCTTGGTTTCTCACTACTCTTTTACCTTCCAGCTATTATTGATTTGTATTTTATAATTAGACTTTTGAATGTTTTCGTTCTGCTTATCGTCGTCCTTAATTTTCTCCTGATTAAGGTCTTCATTGTTTGGAAATACATCGGCCGGTCTATGTCTTGTAAAATTTTAGTCCCTTTCTTAGCAAGTGTGTCAGCGAGCTCATTGCCTATAATGCCACAGTGTCCAGTGATCAATTGAAGAACTACTGTTGTTTTTTTCTCTCAATAACTGATACATTTTTTTCATTCGTATATCTCGGCTGCTTTGGGTGGTTCTCTGTTTACAATTGAAGTTGTTGCTCACTGTGAGTCCGAAAGAAATGCTGCCTTGATGAATTTCGTATTAAGGCAGCACAATTGGCCTAATGCTATTTTAATGGCCTCCTATTTCTCCTTCGAATGCGGATTTGTTTTGTACCGCTGCTGCGTTGAAGGGGAAGAGTTCAGGGTAAACACCCGCTGTACCAACGTTTGTTCGGTTTTCTGCTTATGACTCGTTAGTGAAGACTTCTAGTCATTGATCTGCAGGAGAGTTGCATTGATTGCCTCAAGGGCCAGTGAGCGCATTTGATCTGGTGGGGTGTCCTCTTTTATAACTCGTCTCATTTTCAATGTTTTTTCTGTGCAGCTCTGAATAATTTGGATTATTATGTCAGAGACTCTCACAGTTAGTAAATTTGACTATGTTTTGGTTATGCTTATATAATATGGTATTCAGGTATTTATTTATTTATATCAAATGGCAGGCGTTTTTATAGTTGTCATTAGCCCTTTGGTTGACTTCGGGCTTCACAGAGGGGAGGAGGAACACCAATGTGAGACAAATTCGAGAGGGGGAACAGAAAAGTGATTCACAGATGTAAAAGAGACAGTCACAAAGGTTCAGAAATGGTAAGATGGGTACTGTGGTAGGGGTCGAATATGACTTGCAGTTGGGCCATGAGAGTTTGAATACAGAAGTCAACTGCCGGTCTATAGACTTTTTTGCCGTATGGGTATACGTTGCCCAGGATGCGCCACGTGGTGGTAGTATTCAGATATAACTCTCCTTAATCATCGATTTGGTCAAATTTCACACATTCTTGGTTTGCCTTATTTGTGTTAAAGTCTTCAAACTTACTATCTATTCCGTGACGTTGATATTCAGGAGCTTGAATTTGCCGTATAAAATTGGGGTCTTTAAACAAGATTTCATTTGACTTTTCTGATTTTATTTACTTTTCGGTTGTCTGCATCCCATATTTTGATCCATTTGTGGTTTCCATGCGTGTATTTTATGCTTTCAGGAGGCATTTATCTACAATCTCAACTCTTCTATCAGCTATCAATTAGTTGTCTATGGTGTGAAGTACGAAAATGGTGAGCGAAGGATTACCCGTTTCTCGGAGGCCAAATTTGCTACTTTACCAGAGGTAAGAATTGATTCAACTACTTACAACAAATTCAGTAGCAGTCAAGGGTTCGTATTAGTCAACTGTCCGCTTTTTTTTTCTTAACAGGTTCCCGGCTTCGGCTCTTTCACCTTTATTCGCGCAATACTCGATAATAAACCCATCTTTATTGGACTTGGTGCTTTGGCTCTGATAATCTTCCTCGTTGCCCTTATCCTAGTTATTATGTGCATTGCCCGACAACGCAAATATCGACGTAGGAGGCGAACCAAGCACAGTAACTACTACTTATGTTTGTTTCATGCAGATAATCTTCTTTACAGTAGTGAATACTTGCACAAGTTATCTAGTAATAGACTGATTAGACAAAACTCTCTTTCTGAACTGTAATCTTAATTTCAATGACTCTTGCCTTTTATGCTATTTAATAAGTTTTTATTGAGCTGCCTTTTCAAGAGACCGAGAATTTTCGGATTTAAAACCTTAACCTTGTTTTCTTTCATTCAGATGGTTTCCTCACTGGTCCTACGGAAGCGGAGAAGTATCCAACTCAATCCCAACAAGTACCTCAGAACCAACAGTCGGCCACATCGGTCAATGATCGACTTCTGGCCAGTTCCCCATCTGCAGTTAAGGCCGCTCAGGCTGCTCAAGGTCAAGCCATGCTCATGGGTACCCTCATGCGTCAGTCCAATTTTTCCGACACACCTTCAAATCAACAGTATGCCCAGCAGCAACAGCAGTTTGCTCAGCAGCAAGCCGCCTACATGGGTTCTGCTATGCATCTAGGTGGAGGCGGGCCCAGCTCTGCTTTCTACGGTACCCAACATCATCATCCCCACCACCGGTCACATCACTCGTTGCTATTACAATCAGCTACTGGAGGTCCAATGGTGGGTGGTAGTCATATGTTCCACTCAGGAACCCTTCCTCCTGGAATGCGAGCTGGTGGAATACAAATTCAGTCTCCACCACCTCCTGTCGGTGGATTTGGAAGTCAGCAGGTGTTAAACCAGATGGCAGTTGATGGAATGGATTCTCAACAGCAGCAACAGGCTACTCTTATGAGGGATTACTATCATCAGCAACAACAACAGCAGCAGATGTATCAACAGCACTTACTGAATCAACAGCAACAACAGGCCTCTTTCATGGTAATTTTTTTACAATTAACTGTGTTTCGAGAGAGGGAACCAGATGCGATTGTATAGTCATTGTGGTATGAACTGACAATAGTCTTATATGAATAGTAAACATTGGAAAATGCGTACTAATTGAGGCTCTCAGGGAGAGTGGGTTTCGAATTTGCAATTCTATTTGTGATTGCATTCAGATTTTTTCGAATGACAGACTTTATGATGTCTCTCATCAGCCCAATAGTTGACTTCGGGCTTCACAGAGAGGGGGAATATCAAAGTTAGAAAAAGTCGAGAGGAGAACAGAAGAGTGAATCACAGATAGACGAACACAAAGGTAGGGGAAAAGGTAAGATGAGTACTCTGGAAGTGGTCGAATATGACACACTGTGGGGTCATGGTAGTTTGAAGTCAGAAATCAATTGGCACTTGAGTATACATTGCCCAGGGTGTACCACGTGGAGACAAGTCTATCGCGCACTCCATATATAGATATAAATCGTAAATATGCACGAAGAAAAGTGTGAGTAGTTATTCTATTGAGTGAAATTACAAAATAAAGGCTTTTATGGTCAGAAGTGGCAGAGTGGGAAAATATTTTTCTGCGAATATTCGATTTTCCGAAATTTTTGGTGAATTCTTAAAATAGCGAGTCAATGTGATTCTGAAATATTGCCGAATTTCAAATGGATCAATTGTGATTGCTAATGATTTCTTGCGTTATTCCCGTTTTCCATAAGACAAAGGATTATTTGAATTTTAAATATCTTGGCCTGGTGATTGACAGTTTTGTTTATAAGTACTTCAAATCTTTGGAGTCGCGCATTATTGAACTCTCCCATTTCAAGGTTCGTTTATGACCCATGCATGAAGTGTGATTTTCATCAGGAAAGCTTTTTCTAACCAGACCTCTCTACTGGGCCATAAAGAGTGATTCACTCCACTAGTCCATAAACTAGGTGATTTTGTCTGCCTTCATAATTTTGACCACTACCAATTCATTTAGATTTTCGAGGCTAATTAGCATTAAGGTATCTTTCTTGTCATTAGCATGACTCGGAAATCCTCTGGAAGTTGTATTAATCAAAATAATGGTTATTTTAAGGAAAATATTAATCAAATATTAACAGTGATCCCGTATTGCTTTTCTGCCAACTCCTTTAGTCAATATTAGCCAAAATTATTGATTATATCCTCCACTGGATTTTAATCTACTTTCACAGATATGCATCTTGTCCGCTATTCCATTCTCCAGTGTTAATTCCAGTAATGTTTTTTCCCTAATTTAGCAGTATGGAACTCACAATCCAGCGGCATATTTGTCACCTCAGCAACAGCAACAACAAATTATGGATACGCTGACAAGGCAACACAGCCAGTCCTATCCCTATGGTGGAAGTGTTCACTCCGGGGCTTCACTTAAACGCGATCCTAACGGGTCAATGCACGAAGAAGGTGAGTCTACTTAAATGCTCAATCAGCAGCACTCTTATAATGAAATAGATAACTTTGTATTTCTTCGTTTTACTTTTATTCAGCAACCTTACTAGCAAGAAGTCCTATGAGCCCGCATCCACCACCAATGCTAGGTGACCAGATTCCACCACCGGGCTACTTCCAGTCACCTATGTATGGCCAACAGCATCCTTTGATGTCACCTCCGCCGCCGCCAGTTCAAATGTCCGGTGTACCTTATTATTCCGGTCAACCACAGGGTGATCCTATGCATATGAAGTAAGTTTTCAACACCGCCCATTTATACCCTTGAAGTTGCAGAAATTGGCCTTGTTCCAGTTGTAGGCTCGGTGGCAGAGAAAACATGTGGAGTTCGTTCTGACCCTAAAATGTGGAGATTTCTCCTAATCTCAAAAACTACAGCTTTCTTTGACCGACTTAAGAGTTTGACTTTAAAGACTCGTTTGTACAATCGCGAATTTCACAATTCTTTTCATTCTTCAAAGGGAGACATTTAGGCAAAAATATAGAACTTGTAAGACTTGGTGGTGGAGTCTATCATATTGTCATAGCTCCAGATTGGATAATTCTTATAAACTTAGTCTAGCAGTTGACACTAATTAACTTTATTTTGTTCTCATTTCCTACAGTACTTTTCCCAAATGTCAGATCATAAGTCGATGTTTAGAATGCACTAATTAGACTAAATTTATTAAATTTTCATCTAGACAATTTGTCGAGAGATATATTATTTCTAATATTAATATTTTTGCATATTGGGCACTGTGCACAAAGGACCCCGGAGCGAACAAATCGCGTTTTGGTCGCATTTTGTTATACTCTTGCAAGTTACAATTGTTGGGCCAACATCTTGACGACAGAAAGAAGATAATCTTGTCACAGGGGGAGTTCACCGTATGGAACTTTAATAGCACAACATTGTTCCGGACGGTGTTTAATGTTGTTTATAATAATAATAATATCCTCTAACTGAGCCCTTTCCCTTATTAAAATGCGGACCGTTAAATTGAGGTTAGAATCAGAAGTTTGTGCTGTAGTTGAATTCAATCCTTTTCCCATTTAGAAAGTGGGAGTAATTTGATTGGACTGTGATTTTCTCTCCTTTTTTCTGTTATTGTAGCAGGATGCATGGCATGGGCCACCACACGGATGGGGAGTCAATTTACTCGTATTTCTCGCAACAAGATGTCTGTCATCCACAATCACATGCAATGCTGAATCCATTGCCTGAGGAGAATCAGGTAACCATTCGCTTCTAACTTCACTAGCGTCACTCCTAGCAATTTGAGTATCAACTCATTAATTATTACTTAATTAGATTCTTTTGCTAACTAAAATAAGCCCCTGAGACGGCATGATGGTTTCCTACATGCCATAGAACATTCTAAGTGACAATGTGAGGCCGAGACTATTAGCCCCAGTTTTCAGTATTGACCCAGATAAAAGTTTTTGGATCTCGTGGGGATTTGTTCCACTAATTTCGCTTTGCACATTGTCTACTAAAGATGAACCTCGGATACACTGAATCTGGAAGTCAAACTGCTGGTTTGAATGGGACAAGTGGTACTGCGAGTCCACATGGAGGTGGTACTGTCAGTGGTCACAGACATCACAGAAGACGCCGCAGGAAACAGCAGCAGTCTTCACAATCATCCCAGCAATTCGGTTCCGGTAGTGGCGAGGGTGATGGTTTCCAGGTCTGTGTACTTAAATAACATCAGTAGTCGGGTAATTGCTATTTCAGTTGGGCTAATTGTTCGTTTCCTCTTTTTACAGTTCCCCGTTCAAAACGGTGAGAACATAGCCCTAATGACAATGATGGATGGACAGGAAAGAAATGGAAATAATAGTGGAATGAATGGAACCACACCTCCCTCGGCAGCTGGATTAGAGCAACCTGGAGGAGGGAATGAAGCTCTAAATCAAATCAATCTTCGATCGGGAAATCAGTCATTTGATAGAAGTACGCCGTCTTATGGAGGTAGGTTTCGCTATTGTTACTTGCTTGTTGAATAAGAGGAAGGATTTTGGTAATGTTTCCTTATTATAATCTTACGCAGGATTAGTTACAGTGTGTTCGCAAAATTTGTATTTCTAGCCAATCACCTATTATTAGTCGCCGCAAAGATAATGCTTTTAGAGAACTCCTTTGAGCACTTCCACCTACGTCTGCCCTTTTAAAAGCTGTATGAATGTTAATCTTGGAATTACGCTTTCATGGATCCATGGCTTGTGGTTACTATTTCTAAACTATTATTACTACATTTTAGCATCACCAGGAATGGGAGTTCGTTCGCCACTTCCTCCACCAAGCCAACCTCCACCACCACCTCCACCTGCAATGATGATGATGCCACCCATGCAGATGGGTGATCCGAGCAATCAAGGTGGTGTTGTCATGGGTAATCCCGCTAACAGCGGCAGTCTGAGTCGTCGTGGCGGCCCCAAACCTGGAAGTGTTCTTAGTGGAGCCCCACCGCGTATTCGTGACTACTCTGAGTATGGAATTCCCACCTCGGTACCCGGTAACCCCATGAGCCAACCCCCACCACCTGGTGTCGTTGCAATGACAAGTCCTGCTGCTGCAAATAGTAACAGTGGCAAGCCACAACTTCCATCTGGTGCTTCACAAAGTGCTGGTGGGACTGGGAGTCTGAGATACCGTGAGGGTCAAGCATAATTACCCGCTTTCTCTCTGTCCTTTTACCCACTCCTCCCTTCTGTGTCTTGTCTTGTTCCTCTTCCTCGTTATATATATATACATATACGCAGAAACACTGGCTCTCTGTTTAGAAGACGAACTCGTATAATTTCCCAAATCAGTTTTTTTGTCCTCTTTCTTTTACGCGAATGCATGCTAATTATGAAATCCCTCGTTTCTACCCTTGAATCTTTTAAATACAAAGTGTTTCTCTCCTCAGTCACAGAAATGAATCGACTCTACGTCTCCCCTCTCTCCCTTGTGACTGATAATATACCTATACTTCAGTATATATAAATATTATGCATATATAACTCAAAGCATCCTTTTGCGTACTTATTTTGCTGTTCGAAATCTATAATATATTGAGTTTGAGATTGATGAAATCGATTAATAGTACCAAACTTATAAATGCAACTTCATCATTGTCATTATTACTACCTTCTAAAGCAACGCAACATTGCAATTTTGATTTTGAGAAGGGATTGAAATTGGCTCGTCGCCGGTTCAGTAATTATTCAATTATTCAATGGGTGACTTTGAGTCTGTGTTGAACATGTATGTCTACAAACAGTGGACCGACCAAGAGACTGGCTGCCAAGGGGGTTTCATAGCTGAGTTTGGAAAACAATCGCTCAACTGGCAGGAAATTATTTTGCCAAAATAACTATACATATTTTGTAGTGATCTATGTGAAACAGAACTCTAATGAATTAAGCTATGCCAAATACGGTTGTATTTTCTTTTTGTAAATGGTCACAAAATTGTGACTACTTCATTAGGCTATAAACACATCTAGTTCTATCTAATTAGAATTTAGATGCGCATTTGTTGAAAATGGGTGTTTCGTTGTGGTAGGCGTTCCATTGAAAAGAAGGTTTTATGTCCAAAGGAATTGCCTTAAACAGCCGCTGTATTAACCTTCAACCAACACACGAGGAAGGACAATAGCGGCGGCGAGGTAATTGATGGGAAAATGGTAAAAGAATTCCATCTCAATCAAACGATCATGAGTGAATGGAGTAGCTGGCGTTGCTATGAAACATCGGTATATTATATGGGTGTTGCTATGATAAAATTTAAGCGATATGAGCCCATCACTTAAACCCGAGAAGTCTACGCTTTAAAAAAATGGTAATTACATGTTGGGTTGTGTCGGATCACCTATTACATTCTCCTAGAAAATGGTCTTGATTAAAGGCAAATAAATTAATTCCGGATTAACCGCACACCTTTCTTGTCATTTTACTGAAATAGGGCTGGCTATGAATGAAGGCAGCAGAACTGGACCTAGCAATAAAGAAGAGTGGTAGCTTGCAGGTTGGATGGTAAAATTACTTAAAAATATCACTTATGAACTGGAGGAAAAATTACGATTTCTCATGTTCACGCGCTACAGGCTACCCTATCGATCGAATCATCTGATTTTTGCAGAACTCACGAACTCGTGGTTTGAATACTTTTCGCGATGGGTAAGTTCGTGTTAGATCTGTATATGCACGTGGGATTTTTACTGTCGCTATATCTTCTCCCATGGATTCCTGGAGCTATTCAAGGGCTTTTAATGAGCATTTCGCCCATTACCGCACTCTTCCTCTGGGTGCAAAATAAGCAATAGACAGCTGACCTTGAAATCAAATGTGCAACATGTGAGCCACTCTCGGACGCAGAAGGAATGTATATGCTGGATGGTGTCATTCCAGAGAAGGAGAACGAAGTAATATTTTGTGAAAGAGTTGAGGAAGCAGGTGAAATAGATAAAGTTACCGACTGCACTAAGGAGCCTAGCGTTCAGCTTTTGATTGCTGGTAAGTTTTAGGCAGTCTACAAAGAGGCGTAGTTAAATAGTGGAATTTGTTTTCGTTCTTTCCACTCTTCATGTTGTGCTGTTTTAAATATTAAGAATTCGAGAAGAAACTGGGCCCATTACAATGGAACTATGATGGGAAATCTAAAATCGCTTCTTCTACGTTGTCAGATGAAAATCATAGCGCGTCTATAGAAGAAGAATATCTTGAATAAGCAGACACTTTTGCAAACATATTCACCCATCCAAATCGTATTCAAGGGATAATGGGAATGAACGTTACAAATACTTGTTAGTAAGGGTTGTGTAAATATACTACTCTATTTTATATAGTGGAGCAAAATTTTTTATATTGCTCAACTATTTCAATTATTTAAAGAAATGTTGAAACTTCAAATAATGTTATCTCGGTCTTATGCAACACTTAATTCCGCTAGGCTACTGTTGACCTGAACAAGGGAAGAGGGAGAGATGGAACAGAAATACAGTTACTCCGGTCCTTTTTAACCCACGACATTTTATCACCTAAACAACGCAGAGACCGTCCGAGGGATTTGTCCATCTAGAGACAAGCTGCTGACTTTTATTTATTTATATCAAATGGCAGACGTTTTGATAGTTATCATTAGCCACTTAGCTGACTTCGGGCTTCACAGAGAGGAGGAGGAACATCAAAGTGACAAAAAGTCGCGAGGGGGGACAGAATAATGATTCACAGATGTAACAGAAACAGACAGACAGACACAAACGCAGAGAAAAGGTGAGGTGAGTACTGTGGAAGTAGTCGAATTTGACATACAGTGGAGTCATGGTAGTTTGAAGTCAGAAGTCAACTGCCAGTTAATAGACTTGGCCGTATGAGTATACGTTGCCCAAGGTGCACCACGTGGAGGTAAGTCTATCGCATACCCCAGCTGCTAACTTTAAGACCTAAAGTTCTGCCTTCAGACTTTGGTGTCCATCATTTGTATCTAAACAATTGATTTATAAATTTTCAGTATAATTAATAAGGTCGTTACACTTGACTATTTTTATAATAGATTCGGAACACTCAAGGTGGGAAATAAACTTAGCAATCAAGGGGGATTTATTTCAAGTAAGGGAAAAGTCGAAAAGCTCAAAATTTCTGAAAAGTTGAAAACATTAATTAAACTATAACTATCTACTTATGAGTTGCTAATCTGTAAGAAGAAAGTTGTTTGAGTTGGTCTGAGGCAATTATGTTACAAAAGGTTTCCCCGCAATGAATGACCGACCAACAATGGAAAACTAAAAGATAATTAAATTGAAAGGGCATTTTCAGCTTGTTCCTCACGAATACACCTATGCTGCACTCTTTACCACGGACTTTATTTAACATTTCTCAGTACGACACTTGATCTCAGGAGTAAAGTGAGAGATTAGACTCTGCAATTCTTAATTAAAAGCATAGCAACAATTTGTATGCACAGAGGAAGCCCAGATAGATGGATGGATGGGTTTTCCTCCTCCATTTTTCCAAATAATGAACGCAATTTAGACACCACCTATTAGATATCTAATCTCACTGAAGGAAATTCTCCATTTCTACAGCTTTTGAAGCTTATTGCCAAAATATTTAATTTTTTTAAATTGACATTTTCATTGCAGTTTTCTGACACATGTTTGTACATCACTGTTTTCTACCGCGAATTTGTTGAAGTTTCATCTTTATATCGAATTCTTGCCCAATGCTTAAAGCAATGAAGAAAACATTTTGTTTACATTAATTAACCTATGGCAATGTCCCAATGGCGGAATGAGTCACCTCCTAGAATTCTATTGGCTAATGCCCTCACCAGTCGATTTCTCCCGGAGAATGCGCGGCGGCTGAAGGGCAATACAGATTTATGACTTTGGGAAAAATGGCGAATTACTATAAGGTTAATATTTCCTTCCTATGGGCGAAAATAGACTGAAAGAAGGAATATAAATCTTATTTATATCAATGAATGATAGTTAACTGATTTGAGACATTAATTTTGCTTAAGGTGACAGTTTTGGGTTGGTGGCTTAGTGATTGAAGTAAACGTCCGTCAATTAACAGGATCAACACTGGTTTATGCACAACCAATGATGGAGATCAGGGATGTGATAGACTTACCTCCACGTGGTGCACCCTGGGCAACGTATACTCATACGGCAGAAGGTCTATTAACCGGCATTTGACTTCTGACTTCAAACCACCATCACCCCAGTGTCATATTCGACTACTTCCAAGGTACTCACCTCACCTTTTTCTACCTTTGTATCCGTCTCTTACATCTTTGAATCACTCTTCTGTCTCCCCCCCCCCCCAAGACTTTTTTTCACTTTGATGTTCCTTTCCCTCTGTGAAGCCTGAAGTCAACTAAAGTGCTAATGATAACTATCAAAATGCCTGCCATTTGATATAAATAAATAAATAAATGATGGAGATCATCTACAATGAGTGAATTCTTGTTACTAAGAGGAATGTCAGAAATTGAGCTACTCATATAAGGCCCGCCCAAGAATATCATCTCTATATCAAAGACAAGGGCTTTCGGTATTTCCCACGACAAATTGGAATGTTAGTTAGCACGGCCACTTTGGAGTGGCATGACCAAGTTCCCGACCTAAATAATCTGGCCAATTAACATCACCATTACATATCTTTGATGAACATCAGTGATACTTGAGCTTCTATTCTTTTCTAACTCTCAAACCACCCAATTTCGTATAATAATGAAAGGGAATTTTAAGGAATTATTTTGTTATTAATAATAGCCTTGTTAAGGAAAAACAACTGCAAACTTCAGTAGACCGAAAGATTACTAAAAAATTTTCTCATTTGTTGAGCAGAGACGATTTAACTTTGAATAAAAAGCATGTTTGAGTGTATTTGGACTGTACGTAGACAATTGGGTTAAATTAAACCACACGCCAAATGCGACACTGGTGATACGGTTGCCCGATTATCGCTCTCTCTCTTCCACGGCCTCAAGTTTCCATTGACGTTGTTGGATTGAAGAGATCGTCTGCGATGAGTGAAAGGAGTCTTCCTGGTACAAACAGTGATTACGACGGCCACTTCTCTCATGAATAGGTGAAACTGACATACTTAGCTTGGCAATTCCTGTACCCTAACAGATGTGTCTACCAGATCTCCAAAGAAGGCGCAGACAAATCCAAAACCATCCTATTCAGTTCCTCCGCACACTCTAAACTATACCTTGTAAAAATCATGCTTAAGAAATGAAATAGGAGAATACAATAAAAGTATTGTAATATTAATAGTAGTACACTTGGCATAAGCAATAACATAATAAGTAAGGGAAAAGATGAGAAATACCAATGAGACAAAAAAGTGAAGACAAGAAGCATGTGCAGAGAGAAAAAGAGAAAGATGAACAATATCAAAAGACCCGAGAAAGGGAGAATGACTTGCAATAGACAGAGGAGTAGAGTTGTCAAATTACAGGGCGTTTTGTGTACACATTAATAATTAAAACAAGAGAGAAAAGCAAAATACACACAGATCAATACAGGTACGGCGTATACTATGTACAGAGAGAGAGAGAGAGAGAGAGAGAGAATGAAGAGAAGATGAACAAAAGACTGTACAGGAGAATAAAAAGAAGACCTTTTCTTCACTCATCCACCCCACTGGAGGATTTTGCAGAGAGGTCTAGGATTTTTTCTGAGTCGTCAAAGACCCTCTTCTTAGGACTACTCTTTCTTCGTCGGGAACTTGAACTTGAAACTGAAGAAGTTCGAGGTTGGACCTTAAAAGATGATGCCGATTGAAGACACTCTTTCTGATCGGTGATTGCCGCGGAACTTCCATCTGTGGAAACGTCAGAAGTACTCGAATTGGAATTTTCACGCTTTTCATCCAATTCAGTAGAGTGATCGAGACCGATGGGATGTTCAAGAATAGAGGGCGGAGAAATTTCACAGAGAGCCGAACTCTCATCTGGACAGGGTTCAGCAATTCGGACGAAATGTTCAGTCTCCAAGTAGTCCAGTTCATCATCAGGAAGATCTGTGCATTCTTCAGAATGCGACTCGGTGATTTCGACAACACTAAAGTGCGGAACTTTGGAGAGAAGGGCTAAATGAGTTAATGGTGGGGAAGAGGATTGGATTGCGTCAGATTCGTGAATATTCAACCTTTCTTCTGTTTGAGATGATTCTGGGATCTCATGCACAAGGTTTTCCGCATTTTCCACGAGATTTTCCTAAAAAAGGTAAAACAATTGTACACCAATCGGGAAGGAGCTAATACTAGCAAAAAATGTAACTCTTTTTGTCCTGGTTTGTTGTCCACCCTCGTTTTCAAATTAAATGATCAATATAATATGTCCTGAGGGAACGTTTCAATCGACTTTAAGGAGATGGAAACCAGAATGAGCGTAATGGACATATACCAAAAGTCTGACAAGTTTACCAACTTTAGGAAACAAACATAAAGCTTTAGTCTGAGGTCAAATAATTTAAACTCCAGGATAACCCCCAATAACCATTTAGGAGCAAAAAGCTTCCGAATGTTGCAAAGTTCCTATTGATATATAAACTACAAAATTGCCCCCTCCCCCCCAAATCAAATTAACATCCTTAACTGACAGTTGGTCAAATATAATTAATTATAGAGGGTGAATGAAAGGAGAATCCCTATAAAAACTTCATCACGTTTATACATCCGAAAAAAACGGATCAACTCATCAGGTCATGAAATTGCGAAACAATTTATTCCAATGAAAAGACCCTTGATTCACTAAGGAAGCCCATAAATGGACCAAGGAACAATAGAAATAAAAGAGATGGGAATTGGTTAATATGCGATCAAATATGCGTTAGTAGCCATATTATAAAAATAAAAGCAAATTACCCCATCTAAAATTTCCTCCTGCTCACAGCACTCAACCAATTGACCACATGGAGGGGAATATTCCATATTTCCAACCTCTTCATCATAGTCCTCTGGAAAATCACTAGCCCATTCATAATTCAGTTTTTGTAAATGAATATGCTGATGGATTTGAACGCTTTTCACGGATTCCACACGTTCAAAGACTACCTGATCATCTACCAGAGAAGCGTCAGTAGTCATTGGTGCTTCAATAGGGTCCGATTTCAATTCCAGTGATTCTTCTTGCCAAATCAATTCATTTTCATCCACTCTAAACGGAGGAAGATCGTCGCTTGAAACTTGAACCTCAACAGGGCTGTCATCTACAATAATGACATCGTCTTCTTTAGTCACAGTCGACGGCTCAGTGGGCATAATCTGACCGTTCGGTTCAACATCGATAGACTCCATCTTCATAGCCTTGGGTTTTCGACCCCTCTTTTTTGGAGTAGCAGAAAAGATAGAAACAGCAGAGTTGGTCTCCTTCGAGCCTCCATCTCCAAGAAGAGCCATCTGTTGTTGTAGCTCTTCAAAGCTAAGCTGCTTTATGGATGTTGTTTGTTGTTGAGCCTTAGAAGCTTCCGACGGCCTTCCACGTTTTTTAATTACTGAGGGTGGGACTGGCTTTGACAAGATAGGTGATTTCGCTAAAAGCTTCAAACAAACAGGTGGAGACTTTCTAGATGCATGATGAAATGTCGTGGAAATTGCAGGAACAATCTCAGACAATGGAGTTCCCTTCAATAAAGGAAGAACAGAACCCAGATTTCGATGTCTATGAGGCTTCTGTGGTGACTGTTCAGTTTTTTCCTCCACCTCATTTTGATTATATTCAGGAGATACTGAAGAATTACGATCATCTATCCACCTACGCTGAGCGCAGTCGGCAAAGAGAAGACCAGGTTCAACTCCACAAGAGATAATATCCCCAAACCGAGTAGATGAATCCTCTTCTTTGAGATCATTAGGTGTGCACTGTCTTACAATAGCAGCTTTGAGGGACGAGGTTTCAGGATAACGCAGAAAGTAATAGGGCTTAAAAACAGAGAAAACAGACACATATTTATACACTACTTATAATATCACCAGTAGCATTTATAAAGAGCCTACCTTGGTAATAATTTTGAGATAAGCAGGAGCGATCTCTTTCAGAATGAGTTCACCTACGTCATTACGGGTCATAAGGCGTTCACAGAGGAAGACTAATGGATGCAGCTCCTCTTGCTCTTGCCTTCTAGCTTCCTCTGATGGAGGAACCACAATAGCAGGTAGATCAGCTGGGCGACCAATACGGTAGGTAGGAGGAGCGAGAACACAACAACGACCTCGCAATGCCGAAAGGGGCAAAACAAGCCGACTGGTTTCATCGTAGACAAGTTCCCTTTGATGCCAAAAAGTCGGATTTTCCGTCGACCAAGGCAAATTTTCTGGGAGATCATACGGCCGAAGGAAAGCGCCACCTTCCATCCAGCTTTCACCACTGTTTGAAAAATTACAGTCACAAGCATTAACGGTTTATTATATACTTTTGCATTTTTAAATAGTGACTTAGATATATTGCATATTGTTAAAATTATGGCAAGATTATTCCAAAAACACAACCCATTTTGTATTTTCCAGAATAGGCGCATTCAATCTCCTTCTGACTTTTAATTTGGATAGACTTTGGCGGCAAGTTCAGCACCCAGATTTAGAAGAGAGGCACGCTAATTGCGAGCCACAACGAAGTTACACAAATCCTAGTCAGAATATACTTAAGCATGCCCATAACGTTCATTTATCGTATTCAAACTTTAATATTGTACAGGCTTTTGCAATCAGTACCTTTGCAAGTATTGCAGAGATCAAGGAAGTAACGGTTTTTTAAGTTACCACACTTGACCATTTATCACCCAAAATTGGGAAAAGATAAATGAACACCAGTGCTAAGTTAATATAGAGATGACTGACTGCCCACTTAACATGTTTACTCAGTCATATTATCAAATCACTTACAAAGGTATATAAAATTCTTAGGCATATTCTAGCTGAGGGAAGGCAACATATAGGCCCTTAATGAGGAACATAATATCTATTTCCCTTTGGTATTTGCCAGTAAAGCAAGCCATTCCGATCATTATTTGTGCATAGAAGGGCATCAAACCCATGAAATTAAAGTATCCCATGATTGGAGAAAGCCTCGAACTTTTGGATATCAGATTGAGCCAGATGCACTAATCAAATATGCTTGCCAGGATTAGAGGCTTAATAGATTCTCATCAGCATAGTTTTAAACGAAGATACAATTCAAATTGAGTTCTTACCTTCTATCTTTCCATAATCCATAAATTCGCACAACAACCGCATCAGACGCTCTCTCAATTTTTCCAGACTGCAATTGCTCTTCTGTTAACCTGCCACCCGAGTTTAGAGCTTTTTCAAAATCACCTCGATAGATAATGGCAAATTCATCCGTCAGGAATTGCTCATTCTTTGTACCCAGACTCCAGTAATCAAACCTCTTAGCAGATTTATCAAACACAGTGGCAACATTGTGTTCTTTCAATGAGACTGCCAGAGATCTGGGATAGTCTTTCGTGAGACCATCCAATTCCAAACAGCTTGGGCAGTAGTAGGCAGGTGGAACTTGAGCAAAGGGACATAAAACTGAGATGTCATGACCACCAGCAGCCAGTGCACCAATCAACGCTGCTTTACAGCGGGCCAATCGGATGGAAGAGGGCTTTTGATTGGCAGATTGGATATTAGGCCATGAAGAGCCAATATAAGTGCTTGGGGCAGCTAGTCGAGGATTCATATCAAGAGCCAGAGCCCACCACACACAGGGCAGATGCTGGGAGGTAACACAAGATGCACAGCGAATCATTACATGACCGCCTTCTACTCTAAAACCACAGAGACAACGTATCACTTCTGCACCACGTTCAAGAGTCTGTCGGTCAACTTTCTTGCGAGCAGCTCCGCTTCCGGCGATTATGGGACCTGAGTTCTTAGATGCTGAACCAGAAGACAGGGTGGGTGGTGGCAGAGGCAATTCCTTATCCGGATGCTTTGCAACATGCTCTGTCTGGATAGGAAAAATATGGATTTAAACATAGTTTGTTCATAGAGCAAGAAATTCGATTATGGAAAGTGCAAAAAAGTTATGATTTAGTTAGATTTGTGCTATTTTAGGGCTGCTAAAAAGCTAAAAAGCCCGTAGTAACTATCCTCACTGGCGATCCAAATCAATGAATTTGCGCATATCTTGTAACGTTTGACTAAACAGATGTGCTCATTGACTTGTGCATCCAAGTTGGCAAACTAATCTCTATGCTAAACAGACTTTAGAGATAATAGGGCGATTAATATACCTCAAACAAAATTTAAATAAATAATTCACATTAATTCGAGCAGCGTACCCTGAGTTGACTATACAGTGATCGAACTTGTTGTAGTTGTTTACCAATCCAATTCTTTCGCCCAGCATAAGCTTCCCATGTCCTGAAAAGGAATTCTAACAAGAGATCTAGCTTTTGAAAGTCTTCCACGTAATCCGACAACCTCGGAATCACATCTCTCAAACAAAGCGGTGGCCATTGATCGCCTGCGACGTAAAAGGGAGGGATCATCGTAGTATCCGCTGACTTAATAATAACCTGTGGTGAAACAGTGGCTAAAATTTTCGGTTGGATGGAATCTTGCACTTCTAAAGCTGCTTCAAAGTTGTTTAGGAGACCTGAGACGCAGATAAATCGATAGAAATCAGGCAGGCGGAGAGGGCAAGGAAGTGAGAGGAGGGGAGCAGTTAATCTGGTCTTGAGGTCAAGGAGATCGGGGGTGTTTAAGAGTCTTGCGTAAAGCTGACGCATCCAAGTCTTTTCATTTTCCTGTTTCTCCTCGTCACCGACTTCCAACAAAGGAGAAGACAGTTCGGAAAATGGGAAGAAAGCTGTAATTGAGGGGAGTTCAGCAATTGGCCCGGTGTCTAGGAGAGCCTGAGTGGTGCATGGGCCTATTGAAACTTGACGTTCGGCGGCGCGTTGTGTTTTCAGCTTTCGCCTAGAATAATGAGTTCTGAGGAGGAAAATCCGAAGTTGACGACTACCGTAGATTAAGACACTCTCTTCGCTCTGCAAAACACAATAAAAATGACATTAAGTTATGAAGAGAAAAAAATGAATATAACAAGAACTCATTACACCTAATCACCTTAAACGCTACAACCTAACTACTTCCACGAAAAAACGCTTAAGATTCATTAGGCGTTTATATAACCATCAATACATTAAATAATGAAGGTAACAATAAGCTTTTGTTATTGGAAAGGAGAAATGAATGCTTAAAATCCGATAAAAAACAGAAACGACTTACAACCCGAGCTCAATGCAATAAGAGATGAACAAATATCAGCAAACGGGTTTCTGAAAAAGATAGCGAATTTAAGAAACGTCCAATTAATGTAATTGTGGGCCGTATTATGTTATATTGGCGTGTTGATGGAATACGCACTTCTAAACTGGAAATTCGAAGGTGTCATATTTTGATAAAGGTGATTCTTGTGAACTCTTCCTAAAGATCCCAAAACGAATAAATCTTTAAGAACGCACTGAATAAGGAGCAACGATGAAGCTCGGAAACTAATTGCTCGACCGCAGTCTATTAACACAAACACTACCAAAAGTATCTTTCAAATCTAAAGGACACATTTCCTATAACAGAGTGCAAAAATGAACTCACCATCATATCCAAATGCCTTCGCTTAACGGGAGGCGGCGCAAGAGATTGAGTGGAATAAGAGGAAAGAGGAGGTCTTCCACGTTTATTTTTCTTTACCATCACTAACGGCTCCGATGCCGGTTGAGAGTTCAATGCTTCAGGAGATGAAACAACAATGGTAGTAGAGAGCCCTTTTCCCGCTTGTGGCTCATCTAGATTTGGCGATTGCAGTTCTGGACTAACTAAGGACGGATGCTTCAGCTCAATGAATATATCCGAAGCCCTAGAATAAAATGAAACAGGATAAAATGGGAGAATAGAGTATTTTCTAGTTTCAAGCAAATTTACTCGCAAATTGGCTTACATTGGCGTTGGGCTCTTTTCTTCAATTTCAACTACAGGACCAAGCAGGGAAATAACTTCTAAAATAAAAACAAAAAACCTATAGCAAAGACAGAAGTCAAAATAATTTTTTGCGCGTTAGTGGCAACACTTTTACCTTTGACTATATCTAACATCATAATTAGGTTCTGGGAATCATTTTCGGAAATGCATCACTATTAGAGACGAATTTGATCAAGTTATCCTTATCCGTGAGAGGATGCAACATAGCACTCACCGACAATGAGTGCAAGACAGATGGAGTAAAGTTTACAACCCTTCGTAACTAATGGCTTTTAACATACAACACATCTTGCTCTTAATGTTCTCAGATCTGGAAATATTGTTAGAACTTAAGCTAGCTACTAGGTTGAATCAATAATACATAAGGAATATAGTACACATAGAAGCTCATGAATCTCAAGAATGAAGGCTGTTAATTCCACTAATATACCCATTAAACCAAACCCTTCGTAGCCTTGAAATTAGTTTCAAATCAATAAAATTCCATAAGATTATGTAGGAGAGTGCCTCCTAACACTCATTTTGGAAAGAGTGATATAGAGCACAACTGATGAGAGACTACCACTTTGTCAATCTCTGTATTAGATTAACTTAACAAATACAGTTGACTAGGGGTGTGTGATAGACTTACCTCCACGTGGTGCACCC